>JAKOGQ010000444.1:0-102563 GCA_022457205.1 Saccharum spontaneum
AAAATAGTAAAAAAATAAAAAAGTTTGATTTCTACTTGTGCCTTTTGGAAAAATCAGGGAAAAATTCAGGAAAAAGAAAATTCCAGGTTATTTGCTTTCTCTGTGCGTTCTCTCCATCATCCTTTGTTTTTTCCTTGTTGCGCTACGTCTCGACACGTCTTAGCCAGCAGCTGTGATTTGTACTTTGGATCCGGATTGAATAATCGCTAATCTGCACTCGTTAATTGTTAATCCTTGTTGTCATATTGAGTGCCTACCCATAGCTCCACATATTCTTCTATCAGCACAGGTTCATCTTGCAACAATTACCCATGCTCAACAACAGATTGCTTCGCCCTGTTTGGTTTCATCAAAATTGCCAAAAAAATTCAGGAAAACAAAGAAAAAAATGTCAATGTTTTTGCACGCTTTTCAGAGAACGTGCTGCATTTCTGTAGACCACATCCCACCTCAGTTGTAGATGCCAATTTTTGTGGTTGCTTCTTTTTTGATCCTTGTTCAGAGAAAAATAAAAAAATAGTGAAAAAATAAAAAAGTTTGATTTCTACTCGTGCCTTTTGGAAAAATCAGGGAAAAATTCAGGAAAAAGAAAAATTCCGGATTATTTGCTTTCTCTATGTGTTCTTTCCATCGTCCTTTGTTTTTACCTTGTTGCACTACGTCTCGACACGTCTTAGCCAGCAGCTGTGATTTGTACTTTGGATCCGGATTGAACAATCGCTGTGTGCCTACCCATAGCTCCACATATTCTTCTATCAGCACAGGTTCATCCTGCAACTGTTACCCACGCTCAACAATAGATTGCTTCGCCCTGTTTGGTTTCATCAAAATTACAAAAAAAATCAGAAAATAAAGAAAAAAATTGTAAAAGTTTTTGCACGCTTTTTTGAGAACGTGCTGTATTTCTGTAGACCACATCCCACCTTAGTTGTAGATGCCAATTTTTGTGGTTGCATCTTTTTTGATCCTTGTTCAGAGAAAAATAAAAAAATAGTGAAAAAATAAAAAAGTTTGATTCCTACTAGTGCCTTTTGGAAAAATCAGGAAAAAATTCAGTAAAAAGGAAAATTCCGGGTTATTTGCTTTCTATGTGCGTTCTTTCCATCGTCCTTTGTTTTTACCTTGTTGCGCTACGTCTCGACACGTCTTTGCCAGCAGCTGTGATTTGTACTTCGGATCCGGATTGAACAATCGCTAATCTGCACTCGTTAATTGTTAATCCTTGTTGTCATATTGAGTGCCTACCCACAGCTCCACATATTCTTCTATCAGCACAGGTTCATCTTGCAACTGTTACCCACGCACAACAACAGATTGCTTCGCCCTGTTTGGTTTCATCAAAATTGCAAAAAAAATCAGGAAATAAAGAAAAAAAATTGTAAAAGTTTTTGCACGATTTTCAGAGAACGTGCTGTATTTCTGTAGACCACATCCCACCTCAGTTGTAGATGCCAATTTTTCTGGTTGCATCTTTTTTGATCCTTGTTCAGAGAAAAATAATAAAATAGTGAAAAAATAAAAAAGTCTGATTCCTACTAGTGCCTTTTGGAAAAATCAGAGAAAAATTCAGGAAAAAGGAAAATTCTGGGTTATTTGCTTTCTCTGTGCGTTCTTTCCATCGTCCTTTATTTTTACCTTGTTGCGCTACGTCTTAACACGTCTTAGCCAGCAGCTGTGATTTGTACTTTGGATCCGGATTGAACAATTGCTAATCTGCACTCGTTAATTGTTAATCCTTGTTGTCATATTGTTTGCCTACCCATAGCTCCACATATTCTTCTATCAGCACAGGTTCATCTTGCAACTGTTACCCACGCCGAACAATAGATTGCTTCGCCCTGTTTGGTTTCATCAAAATTGCAAAAAAAAATTTAGGAAAACAAAGAAAAAAAATGTCAATGTTTTTGCACGCTTTTCAGAGAACATGCTGTATTTCTGTAGACCACATCCCACCTCAGTTGTAGGTGCCAATTTTTGTGGTTGCTTCTTTTTTGGTCCTTGTTCAGAGAAAAATAAAAAAATAGTAAAAAAATAAAAAAGTTTGATTTCTACTCGTGCCTTTTGGAAAAATCGGGGAAAAATTCATGAAAAAGGAAAATTCTGGGTTATTTGCTTGTTCTGTGCTTTTCCATCGTCCTTTGTTTTCACTTTGTTGCACTACGTCTCGACAGATCTTAGCCAGCAGCAGTGATTTGTACTTTGGATCCGGATTGAACAATCACTAATCTGCACTCGTTAATTGCTAATCCTTGCTGTCATATTGTGTGCCTACCCACAGCTCCACATATTCTTCTATCAGCACAGGTTCATCTTGCAACTGTTACCCACGCACAACAACAGATTGCTTCGCCCTGTTTGGTTTCATCAAAATTGCAAAAAAAATCAGGAAATAAAGAAAAAAAATTGTAAAAGTTTTTGCACGATTTTCAGAGAACGTGCTGTATTTCTGTAGACCACATCCCACCTCAGTTGTAGATGCCAATTTTTCTGGTTGCATCTTTTTTGATCCTTGTTCAGAGAAAAATAATAAAATAGTGAAAAAATAAAAAAGTCTGATTCCTACTAGTGCCTTTTGGAAAAATCAGAGAAAAATTCAGGAAAAAGGAAAATTCTGGGTTATTTGCTTTCTCTGTGCGTTCTTTCCATCGTCCTTTGTTTTTACCTTGTTGCGCTACGTCTTAACACGTCTTAGCCAGCAGCTGTGATTAGTACTTTGGATCCGGATTGAACAATCGCTAATCTGCACTCGTTAATTGTTAATCCTTGTTGTCGTATTGTTTGCCTACCCATAGCTCCACATATTCTTCTATCAGCACAGGTTCATCTTGCAACTGTTGCCCACGCTGAACAATATATTGCTTCGCCCGGTTTGGTTTCATCAAAATTGCCAAAAAAAATTCAGGAAAACAAAGAAAAAATGTCAATGTTTTTGCACGCTTTTCAGAGAACGCACTGTATTTCTATAGACCACATC
This sequence comes from Saccharum spontaneum, assembly GCA_022457205.1. Classification (NCBI taxonomy): domain Eukaryota; kingdom Viridiplantae; phylum Streptophyta; class Magnoliopsida; order Poales; family Poaceae; genus Saccharum; species Saccharum spontaneum. Next base: position 2,975 of record JAKOGQ010000444.1, read on the forward strand.
CCACATCAGTTGTAGATGCCAATTTTTGTGGTTGCTTCTTTTTTGATCCTTGTTCAGAGAAAAATAAAAAAATAGTGAAAAAATAAAAAAGTTTGATTTCTACTTGTGCCTTTTGGATAAATCAGGGAAAAATTCAGAAAAAAGGAAAATTCTGGGTTATTTGCTTTCTCTATGTGTTCTTTCCATCGTCCCTTGTTTTTACCTTGTTGCGCTACGTCTCGACACGTCTTAGCCAGCAGTTGTGATTTGTACTTTGGATCCGGATTGAACAATCGCTGTGTGCCTACACATAGCTCCACATATTCTTCTATCAGCACAGGTTCATCTTGCAACTGTTACCCATGCTCAAGAACAGATTGCTTCGCCCTGTTTGGTTTCATCAAAATTGCAAAAAAATTCAGGAAAACAAAGAAAAAAAATTGTAAAAGTTTTTGCACGCTTTTTAGAGAACGTGCTGTATTTCTGTAGACCACATCCCACCTTAGTTGTAGATGCCAATTTTTGTGGTTGCATCTTTTTTGATCCTTGTTCAGAGAAAAATAAAAAATAGTGAAAAAATAAAAAAGTTTGATTCCTACTAGTGCCGTTTGGAAAAATCAGGAAAAAATTCAGTAAAAAGGAAAATTTTGGGTTATTTGCTTTCTCGGTGCGTTCTTTCCATCGTCCTTTGTTTTTACCTTGTTGCGCTACGTCTCACACGTCTTAGCCAGCAGCTGTGATTTGTACTTTGGATACGGATTGAACAATCGCTAATCTGCACTCGTTAATTGGTAATCCATGTTGTCATATTGTGTGCCTACCCATAGCTCCACATATTCTTCTATCAGCACAGGTTCGTATTGCAACTGTTACCCACGCTCAACAACAGATTGCTTCGCCCTATGTGGTTTCATCAAAATTGCCAAAAAAATTCAGGAAAACAAAGAAAAAAATGTCAATGTTTTTGCACGCTTTTCAGAGAACATGCTATATTTCTGTAGACCACATCCCACCTCAGTTGTAGATGACAATTTTTGTGGTTGCTTCTTTTTTGATCCTTGTTCAGAGAAAAATAAAAAAAATAGTAAAAAAATAAAAAAGTTTGATTTCTACTTGTGCCTTTTGGAAAAATCAGGGAAAAATTCAGGAAAAAAGAAAATTCCAGGTTATTTGCTTTCTCTGTGCGTTCTCTCCATCATCCTTTGTTTTTTCCTTGTTGCGCTACGTCTCGACACGTCTTAGCCAGCAGCTGTGATTTGTACTTTGGATCCGGATTGAATAATCGCTAATCTGCACTCGTTAATTGTTAATCCTTGTTGTCATATTGAGTGCCTACCCATAGCTCCACATATTCTTCTATCAGCACAGGTTCATCTTGCAACAATTACCCATGCTCAACAACAGATTGCTTCGCCCTGTTTGGTTTCATCAAAATTGCCAAAAAAATTCAGGAAAACAAAGAAAAAAATGTCAATGTTTTTGCACGCTTTTCAGAGAACGTGCTGCATTTCTGTAGACCACATCCCACCTCAGTTGTAGATGCCAATTTTTGTGGTTGCTTCTTTTTTGATCCTTGTTCAGAGAAAAATAAAAAAATAGTGAAAAAATAAAAAAGTTTGATTTCTACTCGTGCCTTTTGGAAAAATCAGGGAAAAATTCAGGAAAAAGAAAAATTCCGGATTATTTGCTTTCTCTATGTGTTCTTTCCATCGTCCTTTGTTTTTACCTTGTTGCACTACGTCTCGACACGTCTTAGCCAGCAGCTGTGATTTGTACTTTGGATCCGGATTGAACAATCGCTGTGTGCCTACCCATAGCTCCACATATTCTTCTATCAGCACAGGTTCATCCTGCAACTGTTACCCACGCTCAACAATAGATTGCTTCGCCCTGTTTGGTTTCATCAAAATTACAAAAAAAATCAGAAAAATAAAGAAAAAAATTGTAAAAGTTTTTGCACGCTTTTTTGAGAACGTGCTGTATTTCTGTAGACCACATCCCACCTTAGTTGTAGATGCCAATTTTTGTGGTTGCATCTTTTTTGATCCTTGTTCAGAGAAAAATAAAAAAATAGTGAAAAAATAAAAAAGTTTGATTCCTACTAGTGCCTTTTGGAAAAATCAGGAAAAAATTCAGTAAAAAGGAAAATTCCGGGTTATTTGCTTTCTATGTGCGTTCTTTCCATCGTCCTTTGTTTTTACCTTGTTGCGCTACGTCTCGACACGTCTTTGCCAGCAGCTGTGATTTGTACTTCGGATCCGGATTGAACAATCGCTAATCTGCACTCGTTAATTGTTAATCCTTGTTGTCATATTGAGTGCCTACCCACAGCTCCACATATTCTTCTATCAGCACAGGTTCATCTTGCAACTGTTACCCACGCACAACAACAGATTGCTTCGCCCTGTTTGGTTTCATCAAAATTGCAAAAAAAATCAGGAAATAAAGAAAAAAAATTGTAAAAGTTTTTGCACGATTTTCAGAGAACGTGCTGTATTTCTGTAGACCACATCCCACCTCAGTTGTAGATGCCAATTTTTCTGGTTGCATCTTTTTTGATCCTTGTTCAGAGAAAAATAATAAAATAGTGAAAAAATAAAAAAGTCTGATTCCTACTAGTGCCTTTTGGAAAAATCAGAGAAAAATTCAGGAAAAAGGAAAATTCTGGGTTATTTGCTTTCTCTGTGCGTTCTTTCCATCGTCCTTTATTTTTACCTTGTTGCGCTACGTCTTGACACGTCTTAGCCAGCAGCTGTGATTTGTACTTTGGATCCGGATTGAACAATCGCTAATCTGCACTCGTTAATTGTTAATCCTTGTTGTCGTATTGTTTGCCTACCCATAGCTCCACATATTCTTCTATCAGCACAGGTTCATCTTGCAACTGTTACCCACGCTGAACAATAGATTGCTTCGCCCGGTTTGGTTTCATCAAAATTGCCAAAAAAAATTCAGGAAAACAAAGAAAACATGTCAATGTTTTTGCACGCTTTTCAGAGAACGCACTGTATTTCTATAGACCACATCCCACATCAGTTGTAGATGCCAATTTTTGTGGTTGCTTCTTTTTTGATCCTTGTTCAGAGAAAAATAAAAAAATAGTGAAAAAATAAAAAAGTTTGATTTCTACTCGTGCCTTTTGGAAAAATCAGGGAAAAATTCAGAAAAAAGGAAAATTCTGGGTTATTTGCTTTCTCTATGTGTTCTTTCCATCGTCCCTTGTTTTTACCTTGTTGCGCTACGTCTCGACACGTCTTAGCCAGCAGTTGTGATTTGTACTTTGGATCCGGATTGAACAATCGCTGTGTGCCTACACATAGCTCCACATATTCTTCTATCAGCACAGGTTCATCTTGCAACTGTTACCCATGCTCAAGAACAGATTGCTTCGCCCTGTTTGGTTTCATCAAAATTGCAAAAAAATTCAGGAAAACAAAGAAAAAAAATTGTAAAAGTTTTTGCACGCTTTTTAGAGAACGTGCTGTATTTCTGTAGACCACATCCCACCTTAGTTGTAGATGCCAATTTTTGTGGTTGCATCTTTTTTGATCCTTGTTCAGAGAAAAATAAAAAATAGTGAAAAAATAAAAAAGTTTGATTCCTACTAGTGCCGTTTGGAAAAATCAGGAAAAAATTCAGTAAAAAGGAAATTTTTGGGTTATTTGCTTTCTCGGTGCGTTCTTTCCATCGTCCTTTGTTTTTACCTTGTTGCGCTACGTCTCACACGTCTTAGCCAGCAGCTGTGATTTGTACTTTGGATACGGATTGAACAATCGCTAATCTGCACTCGTTAATTGTTAATCCATGTTGTCATATTGTGTGCCTACCCATAGCTCCACATATTCTTCTATCAGCACAGGTTCGTATTGCAACTGTTACCCACGCTCAACAACAGATTGCTTCGCCCTATGTGGTTTCATCAAAATTGCCAAAAAAATTCAGGAAAACAAAGAAAAAAATGTCAATGTTTTTGCACGCTTTTCAGAGAACATGCTATATTTCTGTAGACCACATCCCACCTCAGTTGTAGATGACAATTTTTGTGGTTGCTTCTTTTTTGATCCTTGTTCAGAGAAAAATAAAAAAATAGTAAAAAAATAAAAAAGTTTGATTTCTACTTGTGCCTTTTGGAAAAATCAGGGAAAAATTCAGGAAAAAAGAAAATTCCAGGTTATTTGCTTTCTCTGTGCGTTCTCTCCATCATCCTTTGTTTTTTCCTTGTTGCGCTACGTCTCGACACGTCTTAGCCAGCAGCTGTGATTTGTACTTTGGATCCGGATTGAATAATCGCTAATCTGCACTCGTTAATTGTTAATCCTTGTTGTCATATTGAGTGCCTACCCATAGCTCCACATATTCTTCTATCAGCACAGGTTCATCTTGCAACAATTACCCATGCTCAACAACAGATTGCTTCGCCCTGTTTGGTTTCATCAAAATTGCCAAAAAAATTCAGAAAAACAAAGAAAAAAATGTCAATGTTTTTGCACGCTTTTCAGAGAACGTGCTGCATTTCTGTAGACCACATCCCACCTCAGTTGTAGATGCCAATTTTTGTGGTTGCTTCTTTTTTGATCCTTGTTCAGAGAAAAATAAAAAAATAGTGAAAAAATAAACAAGTTTGATTTCTACTCGTGCCTTTTGGAAAAATCAGGGAAAAATTCAGGAAAAAGAAAAATTCCGGATTATTTGCTTTCTCTATGTGTTCTTTCCATCGTCCTTTGTTTTTACCTTGTTGCACTACGTCTCGACACGTCTTAGCCAGCAGCTGTGATTTGTACTTTGGATCCGGATTGAACAATCGCTGTGTGCCTACCCATAGCTCCACATATTCTTCTATCAGCACAGGTTCATCCTGCAACTGTTACCCACGCTCAACAATAGATTGCTTCGCCCTGTTTGGTTTCATCAAAATTACAAAAAAAAATCAGAAAAATAAAGAAAAAAATTGTAAAAGTTTTTGCACGGTTTTTTGAGAACGTGCTGTATTTCTGTAGACCACATCCCACCTTAGTTGTAGATGCCAATTTTTGTGGTTGCATCTTTTTTGATCCTTGTTCAGAGAAAAATAAAAAAATAGTGAAAAAATAAAAAAGTTTGATTCCTACTAGTGCCTTTTGGAAAAATCAGGAAAAAATTCAGTAAAAAGGAAAATTCCGGGTTATTTGCTTTCTCTGTGCGTTCTTTCCATCGTCCTTTGTTTTTACCTTGTTGCGCTACGTCTCGACACGTCTTTGCCAGCAGCTGTGATTTGTACTTCGGATCCGGATTGAACAATCGCTAATCTGCACTCGTTAATTGTTAATCCTTGTTGTCATATTGAGTGCCTACCCATAGCTCCACATATTCTTCTATCAGCACAGGTTCATATTGCAACAATTACCCACGCTCAACAACAGATTGCTTCGCCCTGTTTGGTTTCATCAAAATTGCCAAAAAAATTCAGGAAAACAAAGAAAAAAATGTCAATGTTTTTGCACGCTTTTTAGAGAACGTGCTGTATTTCTGTAGACCACATCCCACCTCAATTGTAGATGCCAATTTTTGTGGTTGCTTCTTTTTTGATCCTTGTTCAGAGAAAAATAAAAAATAGTGAAAAATTAAAATTTTGATTTCTACTCGTGCCTTTTGGAAAAATTAGGGAAAACTTCAGGAAAAAAGAAAATTCCGGGTTATTTGCTTTCTCTGTGTGTTCTTTCCATCGTCCTTTGTTTCTACCTTGTTGCGCTACGTCTCGACACGTCTTAGCCAGCAGCTGTGATTTGTACTTTGGATCCGGATTGAACAATAGCTAATCTACACTCGTTAATTGCTAATTCTTGTTGTCATATTCTGTGCCTACCCATAGCTCCACATATTCTTCTATCAGCACAAGTTCATCTTGCAACTGTTACCCACGCTCAACAACAGATTGCTTGGCCCTGTTTGGTTTCATCAAAATTGCCAAAAAAATTCAGGAAAACAAAGAAAAAAAATTGTAAAAGTTTTTGCACGCTTTTCAGAGAACGTGCTGTATTTCTGTAGACCACATCCCACCTCAGTTGTAGATGCCAATTTTTGTGGTTGCATCTTTTTTTATCCTTGTTTAGAGAAAAATAAAAAAATAATGAAAAAATAAATAAGTTTGATTCCTACTAGCGCGTTTTGGAAAAATCAGGAAAAAATTCAGGAAAAAGGAAAATTCCGGGTTATTTGCTTTCTCTGTGCGTTCTTTCCATCGTCCTTTGTTTTCACCTTGTTGCGCTACGTCTCGACACGTCTTAGCCAGCAGCTGTGATTTGTACTATGGATTCAGATTGAACAATCGCTAATCTGGACTCGTTAATCGCTAATCCTTGCTGTCATGTTGTGTGCCTACCCATAGCTCCACATATTCTTCTATCAGCACAAGTTCATCTTGCAACTGTTACCCAGGCTCAACAACAGATTGCTTCACCCTGTTTAGTTTCATCAACATTGCAAAAAAAAGTTTAGGAAAACAAAGAAAAAAAATTGTAAAAGTTTTTGCACGCTTTTCAGAGAACGTGCTGTATTTCTGTAGACCACATCCTACCTCAGTTGTAGATGCCAATTTTTGTGGTTGCATCTTTTTTGATCCTTGTTCAGAGAAAAATAAAAAAATAGTAAAAAATAAAAAAGTTTGATTTCTACTCGTGCCTTTTGGAAAAATCAGGGAAAAATTCAGGAAAAAGGAAAATTTCGGGTTATTTGCTTGTTCTGTGCTTTTCCATCGTCCTTTGTTTTCACCTTGTTGCACTACGTCTCGACACGTCTTAGCCAGCAGCTGTGATTTGTACTTTGGATCCGGATTGAACAATCACTAATCTGCACTCGTTAATTGCTAATCCTTGCTGTCATATTGTATGCCTACCCATAGCTCCACATATTCTTCTATCAGCACAAGTTCATCTTGCAACTGTTACCCACGCTCAACAACAGATTGCTTGGCCCTGTTTGGTTTCATCAAAATTGCCAAAAAATTCAGGAAAACAAAGAAAAAAAATTGTAAAAGTTTTTGCACGCTTTTCAGAGAACGTGCTGTATTTCTGTAGACCACATCCCACCTCAGTTGTAGATGCCAATTTTTGTGGTTGCATCTTTTTTTATCCTTGTTTAGAGAAAAATAAAAAAATAATGAAAAAATAAATAAGTTTGATTCCTACTAGCGCGTTTTGGAAAAATCAGGAAAAAATTTAGGAAAAAGGAAAATTCCGGGTTATTTGCTTTCTCTGTGCGTTCTTTCCATCGTCCTTTGTTTTTCCTTGTTGCGCTGCGTCTCGACACGTCTTAGCCAGCAGCTGTGATTTGTACTTTAGAACCGGATTGAACAATAGCTAATCTGCACTCGTTAATTGTTAATCCTTGTTGTCATATTGAGTGCCTACCCATAGCTCCACATATTCTTCTATTAGCACAGGTTCATCTTGCAATTGTTATCCACGCTCAACAACAGATTGCTTCGCCCTGTTTGGTTTCATCAAAATTGTCAAAAAAATTCAGGAAAACAAAGAAAAAAATGTCAATGTTTTTGCACGCTTTTAAGAGAACGTGTTGTATTTCTGTAGACCACATCCCACCTCAGTTGTAGATGCCAATTTTTGTGGTTGCATCTTTTCTGATCCTTGTTCAGAGAAAAATAAAAAAATAGTGAAAAAATAAATAAGTTTGATTCCTACTAGTGCCTTTTGGAAAAATCAGAGAAAAATTCAGGAAAAAGGAAAATTCTGGGTTATTTGCTTTCTCTGTGCGTTCTTTCCATCGTCCTTTGTTTTTTCCTTGTTGCGCTACGTCTCGACACGTCTTAGCCAGCAGCTGTGATTTGTACTTTAGATCCAGATTGAACAATCGCTAATCTACATTCGTTAATTGTTAATCCTTGTTGTCATATTGAGTGCCTACCCATAGCTCCACATATTCTTCTATCAGCACAGGTTCATCTTGCAACAATTACCCACGCTCAACAACAGATTGCTTCGCCCTGTTTGGTTTCATCAAAATTGCTAAAAAAATTCAGGAAAACAAAGAAAAAAATGTCAATGTTTTTGCACGCTTTTCAGAAGAACGTGGTGTATTTCTGTAGACCACATCCCACCTCAGTTGTAGATGCCATTTTTTGTGGTTGCTTCTTTCTTGATCCTTGTTCAGAGAAAAATAAAAAAATAGTGAAAAAATAAAAAAGTTTGATTTCTACTCGTGCCTTTTTGAAAAATCAGGGAAAAATTCAGGAAAAAGGAAAATTCCGGGTTATTTGCTTTCTCTGTGTGTTCTTTCCATCGTCCTTTGTTTTTACCTTGTTGCGCTACATCTCGACACGTCTTAGCCAACAGCTGTGATTTGTACTTTGATCTGGAATGAACAATCGCTAATCTGCACTCGTTAATTGCTAATCCTTGCTGTCATATTGTGTGCCTACGCATAGCTCCACATATTCTTCTATCAGCACAAGTTCATCTTGCAACTGTTACCCACGCTCAATAACAGATTGCTTCGCCTTGTTTAGTTTCGTCAAAATTGCAAAAAAAATTCAGGAAAACAAAGAAAAAAATTGTAAAAGTTTTTGCACGCTTTTCAGAGAACGTGCTGTATTTCTGTAGACCACATCCCACCTCAGTTGTAGATGCTAATTTTTGTGGTTGCATCTTTTTTGATCCTTGTTTAGAGAAAAATAAAAAAATAGTGAAAAAATAAATAAGTTTGATTCCCACTAGTGCGTTTTGGAAAAATCAGGAAAAAATTCAGGAAAAAGGAAAATTCCGGGTTATTTGCTTTCTCTGTGCGTTCTTTCCATCGTCCTTTGTTTTTTCCTTGTTGCGCTGCGTCTCGACACGTCTTAGCCAGTCGCTGTGATTTGTACTTTAGATCTGGATTGAACAATCGCTAATCTGCACTCGTTAATTGTTAATCCTTATTGTCATATTGAGTGCCTACCCATAGCTCCACATATTCTTCTATTAGCACAGGTTCATCTTGCAACTGTTACCCACGCTCAACAACAGATTGCTTCGCCCTGTTTGGTTTCATCAAAATTGTCAAAAAAATTCAGGAAAACAAAGAAAAAAAATGTCAATGTTTTTGCACGCTTTTGAGAGAACGTGTTGTATTTCTGTAGACCACATCCCACCTCAGTTGTAGATGCCAATTTTTGTGGTTGCATCTTTTCTGATCCTTGTTCAGAGAAAAATAAAAAAATAGTGAAAAAATAAATAAGTTTGATTCCTACTAGTGCCTTTTGGAAAAATCAGAGAAAAATTCAGGAAAAAGGAAAATTCCGGGTTATTTGCTTTCTCTGTGCGTTCTTTCCATCGTCCTTTGTTTTTTCCTTGTTGCGCTACGTCTCGACACGTCTTAGCCAGCAGCTGTGATTTGTACTTTAGATCCAGATTGCACAATCGCTAATCTACATTCGTTAATTGTTAATCCTTGTTGTCATATTGAGTGCCTACCCATAGCTCCACATATTCTTCTATCAGCACAGGTTCATCTTGCAACAATTACCCACGCTCAACAACAGATTGCTTCGCCCTGTTTGGTTTCATCAATATTGCTAAAAAAATTCAGGAAAACAAAGAAAAAAATGTCAGTGTTTTTGCACGCTTTTCAGAGAACGTGGTGTATTTCTGTAGACCACATCCCACCTCAGTTGTAGATGCCATTTTTTGTGGTTGCTTCTTTCTTGATCCTTGTTCAGAGAAAAATAAAAAAATAGTGAAAAAAATAAAAAAGTTTGATTTCTACTCGTGCCTTTTTGAAAAATCAGGGAAAAATTCAGGAAAAAGGAAAATTCCGGGTTATTTGCTTTCTCTGTGTGTTCTTTCCATCGTCCTTTGTTTTTACCTTGTTGCGCTACATCTCGACACGTCTTAGCCAGCAGCTGTGATTTGTACTTTGATCTGGAATGAACAATCGCTAATCTGCACTCGTTAATTGCTAATCCTTGCTGTCATATTGTGTGCCTACGCATAGCTCCACATATTCTTCTATCAGCACAAGTTCATCTTGCAACTGTTACCCACGCTCAATAACAGATTGCTTCGCCTTGTTTAGTTTCGTCAAAATTGCAAAAAAAATTCAGGAAAACAAAGAAAAAAATTGTAAAAGTTTTTGCACGCTTTTCAGAGAACGTGCTGTATTTCTGTAGTCCACATCCCACCTCAGTTGTAGATGCTAATTTTTGTGGTTGCATCTTTTTTGATCCTTGTTTAGAGAAAAATAAAAAAATAGTGAAAAAATAAATAAGTTTGATTCCCACTAGTGCGTCTTGGAAAAATCAGGAAAAAATTCAGGAAAAAGGAAAATTCCGGGTTATTTGCTTTCTCTGTGCGTTCTTTCCATCGTCCTTTGTTTTTTCCTTGTTGCGCTGCGTCTCGACACGTCTTAGCCAGTCGCTGTGATTTGTACTTTAGATCTGGATTGAACAATCGCTAATCTGCACTCGTTAATTGTTAATCCTTATTGTCATATTGAGTGCCTACCCATAGCTCCACATATTCTTCTATTAGCACAGGTTCATCTTGCAACTGTTACCCACGCTCAACAACAGATTGCTTCGCCCTGTTTGGTTTCATCAAAATTGTCAAAAAAATTCAGGAAAACAAAGAAAAAAAATGTCAATGTTTTTGCACGCTTTTGAGAGAACGTGTTGTATTTCTGTAGACCACATCCCACCTCAGTTGTAGATGCCAATTTTTGTGGTTGCATCTTTTCTGATCCTTGTTCAGAGAAAAATAAAAAAATAGTGAAAAAATAAATAAGTTTGATTCCTACTAGTGCCTTTTGGAAAAATCAGAGAAAAATTCAGGAAAAAGGAAAATTCCGGGTTATTTGCTTTCTCTGTGCGTTCTTTCCATCGTCCTTTGTTTTTTCCTTGTTGCGCTACGTCTCGACACGTCTTAGCCAGCAGCTGTGATTTGTACTTTAGATCCAGATTGAACAATCGCTAATCTACATTCGTTAATTGTTAATCCTTGTTGTCATATTGAGTGCCTACCCATAGCTCCACATATTCTTCTATTAGCACAGGTTCATCTTGCAACAATTACCCACGCTCAACAACAAATTGCTTCGCCCTGTTTGGTTTCATCAAAATTGCTAAAAAAATTCAGGAAAACAAAGAAAAAAATGTCAATGTTTTTGCACGCTTTTTAGAGAACGTGGTGTATTTCTGTAGACCACATCCCACCTCAGTTGTAGATGCCATTTTTTGTGGTTGCTTCTTTCTTGATCCTTGTTCAGAGAAAAATAAAAAAATCGTGAAAAAATAAAAAAGTTTGATTTCTACTCGTGCCTTTTTGAAAAATCAGGAAAAAATTCAGTAAAAAGGAAAATTCCGGGTTATTTGCTTTCTCTGTGCGTTCTTTCCATCGTCCTTTGTTTTTACCTTGTTGCGCTACGTCTCGACACGTCTTTGCCAGCAGCTGTGATTTGTACTTCGGATCCGGATTGAACAATCGCTAATCTGCACTCGTTAATTGTTAATCCTTGTTGTCATATTGAGTGCCTACCCATAGCTCCACATATTCTTCTATCAGCACAGGTTCATATTGCAACAATTACCCACGCTCAACAATAGATTGCTTCGCCCTGTTTGGTTTCATCAAAATTGCCAAAAAAATTCAGGAAAACAAAGAAAAAAATGTCAATGTTTTTGCACGCTTTTTAGAGAACGTGCTGTATTTCTGTAGACCACATCCCACCTCAATTGTAGATGCCAATTTTTGTGGTTGCTTCTTTTTTGATCCTTGTTCAGAGAAAAATAAAAAATAGTGAAAAACTAAAATTTTGATTTCTACTCGTGCCTTTTGGAAAAATCAGGGAAAACTTCAGGAAAAAAGAAAATTCCGGGTTATTTGCTTTCTCTGTGTGTTCTTTCCATCGTCCTTTGTTTCTACCTTGTTGCGCTACGTCTCGACACGTCTTAGCCAGCAGCTGTGATTTGTACTTTGGATCCGGATTGAACAATAGCTAATCTACACTCGTTAATTGCTAATTCTTGTTGTCATATTGTGTGCCTACCCATAGCTCCACATATTCTTCTATCAGCACAAGTTCATCTTGCAACTGTTACCCAGGCTCAACAACAGATTGCTTCACCCTGTTTAGTTTCATCAACATTGCAAAAAAATTCAGGAAAACAAAGCAAAAAAAATTGTAAAAGTTTTTGCACGCTTTTCAGAGATCGTGCAGTATTTCTGTAGACCACATCCCACCTCAGTTGTAGATGCCAATTTTTGTGGTTGCATCTTTTTTGATCCTTGTTCAGAGAAAAATAAAAAAATAGTAAAAAATAAAAAAGTTTGATTTCTACTCGTGCCTTTTGGAAAAATTAGGGAAAAATTCAGGAAAAAGGAAAATTCCGGGTTATTTGCTTGTTCTGTGCTTTTCCATCGTCCTTTGTTTTCACCTTGTTGCACTACGTCTCGACACGTCTTAGCCAGCAGCTGTGATTTGTACTTTGGATCCGGATTGAACAATCACTAATCTGCACTCGTTAATTGCTAATCCTTGCTGTCATATTGTGTGCCTACCCATAGCTCCACATATTCTTCTATCAGCACAAGTTCATCTTGCAACTGTTACCCACGCTCAACAACAGATTGCTTGGCCCTGTTTGGTTTCATCAAAATTGTCAAAAAAATTCAGGAAAACAAAGAAAAAAAATTGTAAAAGTTTTTGCACGCTTTTCAGAGAACGTGCTGTATTTCTGTAGACCACATCCCACCTCAGTTGTAGATGCCAATTTTTGTGGTTGCATCTTTTTTGATCCTTGTTTAGAGAAAAATAAAAAAATAATGAAAAAATAAATAAGTTTGATTCCTAGTAGTGCGTTTTGGAAAAATCAGGAAAAAATTCAGGAAAAAGGAAAATTCCGGGTTATTTGCTTTCTCTGTGCGTTCTTTCCATCGTCCTTTGTTTTTTCCTTGTTGCGCTGCGTCTCGACACGTCTTAGCCAGCAGCTGTGATTTGTACTTTAGAACCGGATTGAACAATCGCTAATCTGCACTCGTTAATTGTTAATCCTTGTTGTCATATTGAGTGCCTACCCATAGCTCAACATATTCTTCTATTAGCACAGGTTCATCTTGCAACTGTTACCCACGCTCAACAATAGATTGCTTCGCCCTGTTTGGTTTCATCAAAATTGTCAAAAAAATTCAGGAAAACAAAGAAAAAAAATGTCAATGTTTTTGCACGCTATTAAGAGAACGTGTTGTATTTCTGTAGACCACATCCCACCTCAGTTGTAGATGCCAATTTTTGTGGTTGCATATTTTCTGATCCTTGTTCAGAGAAAAATAAAAAAATAGTGAAAAAATAAATAAGTTTGATTCCTACTAGTGCCTTTTGGAAAAATCAGAGAAAAATTCAGGAAAAAGGAAAATTCCAGGTTATTTGCTTTCTCTGTGCGTTCTTTCCATCGTCCTTTGTTTTTTCCTTGTTGCGCTACGTCTCGACACATCTTAGCCAGCAGCTGTGATTTGTACTTTAGATCCAGATTGATCAATCGCTAATCTACATTCGTTAATTGTTAATCCTTGTTGTCATATTGAGTGCCTACCCATAGCTCCACATATTCTTCTATCAGCACAGGTTCATCTTGCAACAATTACCCACGCTCAACAACAGATTGCTTCGCCCTGTTTGGTTTCATCAAAATTGCTAAAAAAATTCAGGAAAACAAAGAAAAAAATGTCAATGTTTTTGCACGCTTTTCAGAGAACGTGGTGTATTTCTGTAGACCACATCCCACCTCAGTTGTAGATGCCATTTTTTGTGGTTGCTTCTTTCTTGATCCTTGTTCAGAGAAAAATAAAAAAATAGTGAAAAAATAAAAAAGTTTGATTTCTACTCGTGCCTTTTTGAAAAATCAGGGAAAAATTCAAGAAAAAGGAAAATTCCGCTTTCTCTGTGTGTTCTTTCCATCGTCCTTTGTTTTTACCTTGTTGCGCTACATCTCGACACGTCTTAGCCAGCAGCTGTGATTTGTACTTTGATCTAGAATGAACAATCGCTAATCTGCACTCGTTAATTGCTAATCCTTGCTGTCATATTGTGTGCCTACGCATAGCTCCACATATTCTTCTATCAGCACAAGTTCATCTTGCAACTGTTACCCACGCTCAATAACAGATTGCTTCGCCTTGTTTAGTTTCGTCAAAATTGCAAAAACATTCAGGAAAACAAAGAAAAAAATTGTAAAAGTTTTTGCACGCTTTTCAGAGAACGTGCTGTATTTCTGTAGACCACATCCCACCTCAGTTGTAGATGCTAATTTTTGTGGTTGCTTCTTTTTTGATCCTTGTTCAGAGAAAAATAAAAAAATAGTGAAAAAATAAATAAGTTTGATTCCCACTAGTGCGTTTTGGAAAAATTAGGAAAAAATTCAGGAAAAAGGAAAATTCCGGGTTATTTGCTTTCTCTGTGCGTTCTTTCCATCGTCCTTTGTTTTTTCCTTGTTGCGCTGCGTCTCGACACGTCTTAGCCAGCAGCTGTGATTTGTACTTTAGATCTGGATTGAACAATCGCTAATCTGCACTCGTTAATTGTTAATCCTTATTGTCATATTGAGTGCCTACCCATAGCTCCACATATTCTTCTATTAGCACAGGTTCATCTTGCAACTGTTACCCATGCTCAACAACAGATTGCTTCGCCCTGTTTGGTTTCATCAAAATTGTCAAAAAAATTCAGGAAAACAAAGAAAAAAAATGTCAATGTTTTTGCACGCTTTTGAGAGAACGTGTTGTATTTCTGTAGACCACATCCCACCTCAGTTGTAGATGCCAATTTTTGTGGTTGCATCTTTTCTGATCCTTGTTCAGAGAAAAATAAAAAAATAGTGAAAAAATAAATAAGTTTGATTCCTACTAGTGCGTTTTGGAAAAATCAGGAAAAAATTCAGGAAAAAGGAAAATTCCGGGTTATTTGCTTTCTCTGTGCGTTCTTTCCATCGTCCTTTGTTTTTTCCTTGTTGCGCTACGTCTCGACACGTCTTAGCCAGCAGCTGTGATTTGTACTTTAGATCCGGATTGAACAATCGCTAATCTGCACTCGTTAATTGTTAATCCTTGTTGTCATATTGAGTGCCTACCCATAGCTCCACATATTCTTCTATTAGCACAGGTTCATCTTGCAACTATTACCCACGCTCAACAACAGATTGCTTCGCCCTGTTTGGTTTCATCAAAATTGTCAAAAAAATTCAGGAAAACAAAGAAAAAAAAATGTCAATGTTTTTCCACGCTTTTGAGAGAACGTGTTGTATTTCTGTAGACCACATCCCACCTCAGTTGTAGATGCCAATTTTTGTGGTTGCATCTTTTCTGATTCTTGTTCAGAGAAAAATAAAAAAATAGTGAAAAAATAAATAAGTTTGATTCCTACTAGTGCCTTTTGGAAAAATCAGGGAAAAATTCAGGAAAAAGGAAAATTCTGGGTTATTTGCTTTCTCTGTGCGTTCTTTCCATCGTCCTTTGTTTTTTCCTTGTTGCGCTACGTCTCAACACGTCTTAGCCAGCAGCTGTGGTTTGTACTTTAGATCCAGATTGAACAATCGCTAATCTACATTCGTTAATTGTTAATCCTTGTTGTCATATTGAGTGCCTACCCATAGCTCCACATATTCTTCTATCAGCACAGGTTCATCTTGCAACAATTACCCACGCTCAACAATAGATTGCTTCGCCCTGTTTGGTTTCATCAAAATTGCTAAAAAAATTCAGGAAAACAAAGAAAAAAATGTCAATGTTTTTGCACGCTTTTCAGAGAACGTGCTGTATTTTTGTAGACCACATCCCACCTCAGTTGTAGATGCCATTTTTTGTGGTTGCTTCTTTCTTGATCCTTGTTCAGAGAAAAATAAAAAAATAGTGAAAAAATAAAAAAGTTTGATTTCTACTCATGCCTTTTTGAAAAATCAGGGAAAAATTCAGGAAAAAAGAAAATTCTGGGTTATTTGCTTTCTCTGTGTGTTCTTTCCATCGTCCTTTGTTTTTACCTTGTTGCGCTACGTCTCGACACGTCTTAGCCAGCAGCTGTGATTTGTACTTTGATCTGGAATGAACAATCGCTAATCTACACTCGTTAATTGCTAATCCTTGCTGTCATATTGTGTGCCTACGCATAGCTCCACATATTCTTCTATCAGCACAAGTTCATCTTGCAACTGTTACCCACGCGCAATAACAGATTGCTTCTCCTTGTTTAGTTTCGTCAAAATTGCAAAAAAATTTAGGAAAACAAAGAAAAAAAATTGTAAAAGTTTTTGCACGCTTTTTAGAGAACGTGCTGTATTTCTGTAGACCACATCCCACCTCAGTTGTAGATGCCATTTTTTGTGGTTGCTTCTTTCTTGATCCTTGTTCAGAGAAAAATAAAAAAATAGTGAAAAAATAAAAAAGTTTGATTTCTACTCGTGCCTTTTTGAAAAATCAGGGAAAAATTCATGAAAAAAGAAAATTCTGGGTTATTTGCTTTCTCTGTGTGTTCTTTCCATCGTCCTTTGTTTTTACCTTGTTGCGCTACGTCTCGACACGTCTTAGCCAGCAGCTGTGATTTGTACTTTGATCTGGAATGAACAATCGCTAATCTACACTCGTTAATTGCTAATCCTTGCTGTCATATTGTGTGCCTACGCATAGCTCCACATATTCTTCTATCAGCACAAGTTCATCTTGCAACTGTTACCCACGCTCAATAACAGATTGCTTCGCCTTGTTTAGTTTCGTCAAAATTGCAAAAAAATTCAGGAAAACAAAGAAAAAAAATTGTAAAAGTTTTTGCACGCTTTTCAGAGAACGTGCTGTATTTCTATAGACCACATCCCACCTCAGTTGTAGATGCCAATTTTTGTGGTTGCTTCTTTTTTGATCCTTGTTCAGAGAAAAATAAAAAAATAGTGAAAAAATAAAAAAGTTTGATTTCTACTAGTGCCTTTTGGAAAAATCAGGGAAAAATTCAGGAAAAAGGAAAATTCTGGGTTATTAGCTTTCTCTGTGTATTCTTTCCATCGTCCTTTGTTTTTACCTTGTTGCGCTACGTCTTGACACATCTTAGCCAGCAGTTGTGATTTGTACTTTGGATCCGGATTGAACAATCACTAATCTGCACTCGTTAATTGCTAATCCTTGCTGTCATATTGTGTGCCTACCCATAGCTCCACATATTCTTCTATCAGTACAAGTTCATCTTGCAACTGTTACCCACGCTCAACAACAGATTGCTTCGCCCTGTTTGGTTTCATCAAAATTGCCAAAAAAATTTAGGAAAACAAAGAAAAAAAATTGTCAATGTTTTTGCATGCTTTTCAGAGAACGTGCTGTATTTCTGTAGACCACATCCCACCTCAGTTTTAGATGCCAATTTTTGTGGTTGCATCTTTTTTGATCCTTGTTCAGAGAAAAATAAAAAAATAGTGAAAAAATAAATAAGTTTGATTCCTACTAGTGCCTTTTGGAAAAATCAGGGAAAAATTCAGGAAAAAGGAAAATTCTGGGTTATTTGCTTTCTCTGTGCGTTCTTTCCAACGTCCTTTGTTTTTTCCTTGTTGCGCTACGTCTCGACACGTCTTAGCCAGCAGCTGTGATTTGTACTTTAGTTCCGAATTGAACAATCGCTAATCTGCACTCGTTAATTGTAAATCCTTGTTGTCATATTGAGTGCCTACCCATAGCTCCACATATTCTTCTATCAGGTTCATATTGCAACAATTACCCACGCTCAACAACAGATTGCTTCGCCCTGTTTGGTTTCATCAAAATTGCCAAAAAAATTCAGGAAAATAAAGAAAAAAATGTCAATGTTTTTGCATGCTTTTTAGAGAACGTGCTGTATTTCTGTAGACCACATCCCACCTCAATTTTAGATGCCAATTTTTGTGGTTGCTTCTTTTTTGATCCTTGTTCAGAGAAAAATAAAAAAATAGTGAAAAAATAAAATTTTGATTTCTACTCGTGCCTTTTGGAAAAATCAGGGAAAACTTTAGGAAAAAAGAAAATTCCGGGTTATTTGCTTTCTCTGTGTGTTCGTTCCATCGTCCTTTGTTTCTACCTTCTTGCGCTACGTCTCGACACGTCTTAGCTAGCAGCTGTGATTTGTACTTTGGATCCGGATTGAACAATAGCTAATCTACACTCGTTAATTGCTAATCCTTGTTGTCATATTGTGTGCCTACCCATAGCTCCACAAATTCTTCTATCAGCACAAGTTCATCTTGCAACTGTTACCCAGGCTCAACAACAGATTGCTTCACCCTGTTTAGTTTCATCAACATTGCAAAAAAGTTTAGGAAAACAAAGAAAAAAAATTGTAAAAGTTTTTGCACGCTTTTCAGAGATCGTGCTGTATTTCTGTAGACCACATCCCACCTCAGTTGTTGATGCCAATTTTTGTGGTTGCATCTTTTTTTATCCTTGTTCAGAGAAAAATAAAAAAATAGTGAAAAAATAAAAAAAGTTTGATTTCTACTAGTGCCTTTTGGAAAAATCAGGGAAAAATTCAGGAAAAAGGAAGATTCTGGGTTATTTGCTTTCACTGTGTGTTCTTTCCATCGTCCTTTTGTTTTTACCTTGTTGCGCCACGTCTTGACACGTCTTAGCCAGCAGCTGTGATTTGTACTTTGGATCCGGATTGAACAATCGCTAATATGCACTCGTTAATTGTTAATCCTTGTTGTCATATTGTGTGCCTACCCATAGCTCCACATATTCTTCTATCAGCACAGGTTCATCTTGCAACTGTTACCCACGCTCAACAACAGATTGCTTCACCCTGTTTGGTTTCATCAAAGTTGCCAAAAAAATTCAGGAAAATAAAGAAAAAAATGTCAATGTTTTTGCACGCTTTTCAGAGAACGTGCTGTATTTCTGTAGACCACATCCCACCTCAGTTGTAGGTGCCAATTTTTGTGGTTGCTTCTTTTTGATCCTTGTTCATAGAAAAATAAAAAAATAGTAAAAAATAAAAAAGTTTGATTTCTACTCATGCCTTTTGGAAAAATCAGGGAAAAATTCAGGAAAAAGGAAAATTCCGGGTTATTTGCTTGTTCTGTGCTTTTCCATCGTCCTTTGTTTTCACCTTGTTGTACTATGTCTCGACACGTCTTAGCTAGTAGCTGTGATTTGTACTTTGGATCCGGATTGAACAATCACTAATCTGCACTCGTTAATTGCTAATCCTTGCTGTCATATTGTGTGCCTACCCATAGCTCCACATATTCTTCTATCAGCACAAGTTCATCTTGCAACTGTTACCCACGCTCAACAACAGATTGCTTGGCCCTGTTTGGTTTCATCAAAATTGCCAAAAAAATTTAGGAAAACAAAGAAAAAAAATTGTAAAAGTTTTTGCACGCTTTTCAGAGAACGTGCTGTATTTCTGTAGACCACATCCCACCTCCGTTGTAGATGCCAATTTTTGTGGTTGCATCTTTTTTGATCCTTGTTTAGAGAAAAATAAAAAAATAGTGAAAAAATAAATAAGTTTGATTCCTACTAGTGCGTTTTGGAAAAATCAGGAAAAAATTCAGGAAAAAGGAAAATTCTTGGTTATTTGCTTTCTCTGTGCGTTCTTTCCATCGTCCTTTGTTTTTTCCTTGTTGCGCTACGTCTCGACACGTCTTAGCCAGCAGCTGTGATTTGAACTTTAGATCCGGATTGAACAATCGCTAATCTGCACTCGTTAATTGTTAATCCTTGTTGTCATATTGAGTGCCTACCCATAGCTCCACATATTCTTCTATCAGCATAGGTTTATCTTGCAACTGTTACCCGTGCTCAACAACAGATTGCTTCGCCCTGTTTGGTTTCATCAAAATTGCAAAAAAAATTTAGGAAAACAAAGAAAAAAATTGTAAAAGTTTTTGCACGCTTTTTAGAGAACGTGTTGTATTTCTGTAGACCACATCCCACGTTAGTTGTAGATGCCAATTTTTGTGGTTGCATCTTTTTTGATCCTTGTTCAGAGAAAAATAAAAAAAATAGTGAAAAAATAAAAAAGTTTGATTCCAACTAGTGCCTTTTGGAAAAATCATGAAAAAATTCAGTAAAAAGAAATATTCCGGGTTATTTGCTTTCTCTGTGCGTTCTTTCCATCGTCCTTTGTTTTTACCTTGTTGCGCTACGTCTCGACACGTCTTAGCCAGCAGCTGTGATTTGTACTTTGGATCCGGATTGAACAATCACTAATCTGCACTCGTTAATTATTAATCCTTGTTGTCATATTGTGTGCCTACCCATAGCTCCACATATTCTTCTATCAGCACAGGTTCATCTTGCAACTGTTATCCACGCTCAATAACAGATTGCTTCGCCCTGTTTGGTTTCATTAAAATTGCCAAAAAAATTCAGGAAAACAAAAAAAAATGTCAATGTTTTTGCACGCTTTTCAGAGAACGTGCTGTATTTCTGTAGACCACATCCCACCTCAGTTGTAGGTGCCAATTTTTGTTGTTACTTCTTTTTTGATCCTTGTTCAGAGAAAAATAAAAAAATAGTAAAAAAATAAAAAAGTTTGATTTCTACTCATGCCTTTTGGAAAAATCAGGGAAAAATTCAGGAAAAAGGAAAATTCTGGGTTAATTGCTTGTTCTGTGCTTTTCCATCGTCCTTTGTTTTCACCTTGTTGCACTACGTCTCGACACATCTTAGCCAGCAGCAGTGATTTGTACTTTGGATCCGGATTGAACAATCACTAATCTGCACTCGTTAATTGCTAATCCTTGCTGTCATATTGTGTGGCTACCCATAGCTCCACATATTCTTCTATCAGCACAGGTTCATCCTGCAACAGTTACCCACGCACAACAACAGATTGCTTCGCCCTGTTTGGTTTCATCAAAATCGAAAAAAAATCAGGAAAACAAAGAAAAAAAAATTGTAAAAGTTTTTGCACGATTTTCACAGAACGTGCTGTATTTCTATAGACCACATCCCACCTCAGTTGTAGATGCCAATTTTTGTGGTTGCATCTTTTTTGATCCTTGTTCAGAGAAAAATAAAAAAAATAGTTAAAAAATAAAAAAAAGTTTGATTCCTACTAGTGCCTTTTGGAAAAATCAGGGAAAAATTCAGGAAAAAGAAAAATTCTGGGTTATTTGCTTTCTCTGTGCATTTGTTCCATCGTCCTTTGTTTTTACCTTGTTGGGCTACGTCTCGACACGTCTTAGCTAGCAGCTGTGATTTGTACTTTGGATCCGGATTGAACAATCGCAAATCTGCACTCGTTAATTGTTAATCCTGTTGTCATATTGTGTGCCTACCCATAGCTCCACTTATTCTTCTATCAGCACAGGTTCATCTTACAACTCTTACAATTGTAAAAGTTTTTGCACGCTTTTTAGAGAACGTGCTGTATTTCTGTAGACCACATCCCACGTTAGTTGTGGATGCCAATTTTTGTGGTTGCATCTTTTTTGATCCTTGTTCAGAGAAAAATAAAAAAAATAGTGAAAAAAATAAAAAAGTTTGATTCCAACTAGTGCCTTTTGGAAAAATCATGAAAGAATTCAGTAAAAAGAAATATTCCGGGTTATTTGCTTTCTCTGTGCATTCTTTCCATCGTCCTTTGTTTTTACCTTGTTGCACTACGTCTCGACACGTCTTAGCCAGCAGCTGTGATTTGTACTTTGGATCTGGATTGAACAATCACTAATCTGCACTCGTTAATTATTAATCCTTGTTGTCATATTGTGTGCCTACCCATAGCTCCACATATTCTTCTATCAGCACAGGTTCATCTTGCAACTGTTATCCACGCTCAATAACAGATTGCTTCGCCCTGTTTGGTTTCATTAAAATTGCCAAAAAAATTCAGGAAAACAAAGAAAAAAATGTCAATGTTTTTGCACGCTTTTCAGAGAACGTGCTGTATTTCTGTAGACCACATCCCACCTCAGTTGTAGGTGCCAATTTTTGTTGTTACTTCTTTTTTGATCCTTGTTCAGAGAAAAATAAAAAAATAGTAAAAAATAAAAAAGTTTGATTTCTACTCATGCCTTTTGGAAAAATCAGGGAAAAATTCAGGAAAAAGGAAAATTCCGGGTTAATTGCTTGTTCAGTGCTTTTCCATCGTCCTTTGTTTTCACCTTGTTGCACTACGTCTCGACACATCTTAGCCAGCAGCAGTGATTTGTACTTTGGATCCGGATTGAACAATCACTAATCTGCACTCGTTAATTGCTAATCCTTGCTGTCATATTGTGTGGCTACCCATAGCTCCACATATTCTTCTATCAGCACAGGTTCATCCTGCAACAGTTACCCACGCACAACAACAGATTGCTTCGCCCTGTTTGGTTTCATCAAAATCGAAAAAAAATCAGGAAAACAAAGAAAAAAAATTGTAAAAGTTTTTGCACGATTTTCACAGAACGTGCTGTATTTCTGTAGACCACATCCCACCTCAGTTGTAGATGCCAATTTTTGTGGTTGCATCTTTTTTGATCCTTGTTCAGAGAAAAATAAAAAAAATAGTTAAAAAATAAAAAAAGTTTGATTCCTACTAGTGCCTTTTGGAAAAATCAGGGAAAAATTCAGGAAAAAGGAAAATTCTGGGTTATTTGCTTTCTCTGTGCGTTCGTTCCATCGTCCTTTGTTTTTACCTTGTTGGGCTACGTCTCGACACGTCTTAGCTAGCAGCTATGATTTCTACTTTGGATCCGGACTGAACAATCGCTAATCTGCACTCATTAATTGCTAATCCTTGTTGTCATATTGTGTGCCTACCCATAGCTCCACATATTCTTCTATCAGCACAGATTCATCTTGCAACTGTTATCCACGCTCAACAACAGATTGCTTCGCCCTGTTTGGTTTCATCAAAATTACCAAAAAAATTCAGGAAAACAATGAAAAAAATGTCAATGTTTTTGCACGCTTTTCAGAGAACATGCTGTATTTCTGTAGACCACATCCCACCTCAGTTGTAGGTGCCAATTTTTGTGGTTGCTTCTTTTTTGATCCTTGTTCAGAGAAAAATAAAAAAATAGTGAAAAAAAAGTTTGATTCCTACTAGTGCCTTTTGGAAAAATCAGGGAAAAATTCAGGAAAAAGAAAAATTCCGGGTTATTTGCTTTCTCTGTGCGTTCTTTCCATCGTCCTTTGTTTTTACCTTGTTGCGCTACGTCTCAACATGTCTTAGCCAGCAGCTGTGATTTGTACTTTGGATCCGGATTGAACAATCGCTAATCTGCACTCGTTAATTGTTAATCCTTGTTGTCATATTATGTGCCTACCCATAGCTCCACATATTCTTCTCTCAGGACAGGTTCATCTCGTAAATGTTACCCACGCTCAACAACAGATTGCTTCGCCCTGTTTGGTTTCATCAAGATTGCAAAAAAAATTCAGGAAAACAAAGAAAAAAAATTGTAAAAGTTTTTGCACGCTTTTCAGAGAACATGCTGTATTTCTGTAGACCACATCCCACCTCAGTTGCAGATGCCAATTTTTGTGGTTGCATCTTTTTTTATCCTTGTTCAGAAAAAATAAAAAAATAGTGAAAAAATAAAAAAGTTTGATTCCTACTAGTGCCTTTTGGAAAAATCAGGGAAAAATTCAGGAAAAAGGAAAATTCTGGGTTATTTGCTTTCTCTGTGCGTTCTTTCCAACGTCCTTTGTTTTCACCTTGTTGCACTACGTCTCGACACGTCTTAGCACGCAGCTGTGATTTGTACTTTGGATCCGGATTGAACAATCACTAATCTGCACTCGTTAATTGCTAATCCTTGCTGTCATATTGTGTGCCTACACATACCTCCACATATTCTTCTATCAGCACAGGTTCATCTTACAACAATTACTCACGCTCAACAATAGATTGCTTCGCCCTATTTGGTTTCATCAAAATTACCAAAAAAATTTAGGAAAACAAAGAAAAAAATTGTAAAAGTTTTTGTACGCTTTTCAGAGAACGTGCTGTATTTCTGTAGACCACATCGCACCTCAGTTGTAGATGCCAATTTTTGTGGTTGCATCTTTTTTTATCCTTTTTCAGAGAAAAATAAAAAAAATAGTGAAAAAATAAAAAAGTTTGATTCCTACTAGTGCCTTTTGGAAAAATCAGGGAAAAATTCAGGAAAAAGGAAAATTCCGGGTTATTTGCTTTCTCTGTGCGTTCTTTCCATCGTCCTTTATTTTTATCTTGTTGCGCTACGTCTCGGCACGTCTTAGCCAGCAGATGTGATTTGTACTTTGGTTCCGGATTGAACAATCGCTAATCTGCACTCGTTAATTGTTAATCCTTGTTGTCATATTGTGTGCCTACCCATAGCTCAACATATTCTTCTATCAGCACAGGTTCATCTTGCAACTGTTACCCACGCTCAACAACAGATTGCTTCGCCCTGTTTGGTTTCATCAAAATTGCCAAAAAAATTCAGGAAAACAAAGAAAAAATATGTCAATGTTTTTGCACGCTTTTCAGAGAACTAGCTGTATTTCTGTAGACCACATCCCACCTCAGTTGTAGGTGCAAATTTTTGTAATTGCTTTTTTTGATCCTTGTTTAGAGAAAAATAAAAAAATAGTAAAAAATAAAAAAGTTTGATTTCTACTCGTGCCATTTGGAAAAATCAAGGAAAAATTCAGGAAAAAAGAAAATTCTGGGTTATTTGCTTGTTCTGTGCTTTTCCATCGTCCTTTGTTCTCACCTTGTTGCACTACGTCTCGACACATCTTAGCCAGCAGCTGTGATTTGTACTTTGGATCCTGATTGAACAATCACTAATCTGCACTCGTTAATTGCTAATCCTTGCTGTCATCTTGTGTGCCTACCCATAGCTCCACATATTCTTCTATCAGCACAGGTTCATCTTGCAACTGTTACCCACACTCAACAACAGATTGCTTCACCCTGTTTGGTTTCATGAAAATTGCAAAAAAAATTCAGGAAAACAAAGAAAAAAAATTGTAAAAGTTTTTGCACGCTTTTCAGAGAACGTGCTGCATTTCTGTAGACCAGATCCCACCTCAGTTGTAGATACCAATTTTTGTGGTTGCATCTTTTTTGATCCTTGTTCAGAGAAAAATAAAAAAAATAGTGAAAAAATAAAAAAGTTTGATTCCTACTAGTGCCTTTTGGAAAAATCAGGGAAAAATTCAGGAAAAAGGAAAATTTTGGGTTATTTGCTTTCTCTGTGCGTTCTTTCCATTGTCCGTTGTTTTTACCTTGTTGCGCTACGTCTCGACACGTCTTGGCCAACAACTGTGATTTGTACTTTGGATCCGGACTGAACAATCACTAATCTGCACTCGTTAATTGCTAATCCTTGCTGTCATATTGTGTGCCTACCCATAGCTCCACATATTCTTCTATCAGCACAGGTTCATCTTACAACAATTACCCACGCTCAATAACAGATTACTTCGCCCTGTTTGGTTTCATCAAAATTACCAAAAAAATTTAGGAAAACAAAGAGAAAAATTGTAAAAGTTTTTGCACGCTTTTCAGAGAACGTGCTGTATTTCTGTAGACCACATCCCACCTCAGTTGTAGATGCCAATTTTTGTGGTTGCATCTTTTTTGATCTTTGTTCAGAGAAAAATAAAAAAAATAGTGAAAAAATAAAAAAGTTTGATTCCTACTAGTGCCTTTTGGAAAAATCAGGGAAAAATTCAGGAAAAAGGAAAATTCCGGGTTATTTGCTTTCTCTGTGCGTTCTTTCCATCGTCCTTTGTTTTTATCTTGTTGCGCTACGTCTCGACACGTCTTAGCCAGCAGATGTGATTTGTACTTTGGATCCGGATTGAACAATCGCTAATCTGCACTCGTTAATTGTTAATCCTTGTTGTCATATTGTGTGCCTACCCATAGCTCCACATATTCTTCTATCAGCACAGGTTCATCTTGCAACTGTTACCCACGCTCAACAACAGATTGCTTCGCCCTGTTTGGTTTCATCAAAATTGCAAAAAAATTCAGGAAAACAAAGAAAAAAAATTGTAAAAGTGTTTGCACGCTTTTCAGAGAACGTGCTGTATTTCTGTAGACCACATCCCACCTCTGTTGTAGATGCCAATTTTTATGGTTGCATCTTTTTTGATCCTTGTTCAGAGAAAAATAAAAAAAATAGTGAAAAAATAAAAAAGTTCGATTCCTACTAGTGCCTTTTGGAAAAATCAAGGAAAAATTTAGGAAAAAGGAAAATTCCGGGTTATTTGCTTTCTCTGTGCGTTCTTTCCATCGTCCTTTGTTTTCACCTTGTTGAGCTACGTCTCGACACATCTTAGCCAGCAGCTGTGATTTGTACTTTGGATCCAGATTGAACAATCGCTAATCTGCACTCGTTAATTGTTAATCCTTGTTGTCATATTGTGTGCCTACCCATAGCTCCACGTATTCTTCTATCAACACAGGTTCATCTTGCAACTGTTACCCACGCTCAACAACAGATTGCTTTGCCATTTTTGGTTTCATCAAAATTGCCAAAAAAATTGAGGAAAACAAAGAAAAAAATGTCCATGTTTTTGCACGCTTTTTAGAGAACGTGCTGTATTTCTGTAGACCACATCCCACCTTAGTTGTAGGTGCCAATTTTTGTGGTTGCTTCTTTTTTGATCCTTGTTCAGAGAAAAATAAAAAAAATAGTAAAAAAATAAAAAAGTTTGATTTCTACTCGTGCCATTTGGAAAAATCAGGGAAAAATTCAGGAAAAAGGAAAATTCTGGGTTATTTGCTTGTTCTGTGCTTTTCCATCGTCCTTTGTTTTCACCTTGTTGCACTACGTCTCGACATGTCTTAGCCAGCAGCTGTGATTTGTACTTTGGATTCGGATTGAACAATCACTAATCTGCACTCGTTAATTGCTAATCCTTGCTGTCATATTATGTGCCTACCCATAGCTCCATATATTCTTCTATCAGCACAGTTTCATCTTGCAACTGTTACCCATGCTCAACAACAGATTGCTTCGCCCTGTTTGGTTTCATTAAAATTGCAAAAAAAATTCAAAAAAACAAAGAAAAAAAATTGTAAAAGTGTTTGCACGCTTTTCAGAGAACGTGCTGTATTTCTGTAGACCGCATCCCACCTCAGTTGTAGGTGCCAATTTTTGTGGTTGCTTCTTTTTTGATCCTTGTTCAGAGAAAAATAAAAAAAATAGTGAACAAATAAAAAAGTTCGATTCCTACTAGTGCCTTTTGGAAAAATCAAGGAAAAATTGAGGAAAAAGGAAAATTCCGGGTTATTTGCTTTCTCTGTGCGTTCTTTCCATTGTCCTTTGTTTTTACCTTGTAGCGCTACGTCTCGACATGTCTTAGCCAGCAGCTATGATTTGTACTTTGGATCCGGATGGAACAATCGCTAATCTGCACTCGTTAATTGTTAATCCTTGTTGTCATATTATGTGCCTACCCATAGCTCCACATATTCTTCTATCAGCACAGGTTCATCTTGCAACTGTTACCCACGCTCAACAACAGATTGCTTTGCCCTGTTTGGTTTCATCAAAATTGCCAAAAAAATTTAGGAAAACAAAGAAAAAAATGTCAATGTTTTTGCACGCTTTTCAGAGAACGTGCTGTATTTCTGTAGACCACATCCCACCTCAGTTGTATGTGCCAATTTTTGTGGTTGCTTTTTTATCCTTGTTCAGAGAAAAATAAAAAAATAGTAAAAAAATAAAAAAGTATGATTTCTACTCGTGCCATTTGGAAAAATCAGGGAAAAATTCAGGAAAAAAGAAAATTCTGGGTTATTTGCTTGTTCTGTGCTTTTCCATCGTCCTTTGTTTTCACCTTGTTGCACTACGTCTCGACACATCTTAGCCAGCAGCTGTGATTTGTACTTTGGATCCGGATTGAACAATCACTAATCTGCACTCGTTAGTTGCTAATACTTGCTGTCATATTGTGTGCTTACCCATAGCTCCACATATTCTTCTATCAGCACAGGTTCATCTTGCAACTGTTACCCACGCTCAACAATAGATTGCTTCGCCCTGTTTGGTTTCATCAAAATTGCAAAAAAATTCAGGAAAATAAAGGAAACAAATTGTAAAAGTTTTTGCACGTGTTGACGATCCTTAAGTATCAATTATAACTATCAAATAAATAGAGAAAAAGGATCCAAATGAAACCAACACCTAGACTTAGGGTTTTATCTGACAGAATTCCACGAGTTTTGCTGTTTATCTATTTCTGCAGGGGGTTATCAGGAAATACGAAAGAAAGGCCCACATGTCGGATTAATGACGGGATATTAACCGAACACGTAATTATCTTACATCTAGAAGAGTCTAGAAGCCACGAGAACGAACGGGAGGCGTAACGGAGCCAGACACAGGGCGCCCGCCCTGGTCCTTAGGGCGCCCGCCCTGGCCCCGGAGCCAATCAGGCTCCGCCTCGAGGATTATGCTCCACTGACCTAGAGGATCAAGGAAAACCGTCCGTTCTATGTCGGTTTGATCCGACGGCCCTGATTCATCCGAAAGGGCTATATAAGCAAGGCCCCTGCCCCTAGAGGAGAGGCCCTCGTCTCATACTTCAAACCCTAATTCAGGAGGAGAGCCTCTGATCAAGCCCTAGAGCCACCACGTCAACTAGATCCCTAGTTAGCATAGCTACACAGGATTAGAACTAGAAGGAGTCAATCTTCGATTGGTTCTCGGATCTGTCAAGAGGATTCTTGGTAATTCCTCTATTGTTCTTCAATTGTTCATCATTGTTCTTCAATATTATGAATATGACTTTGTTCTATTTCAATATATTGGTTATGACTTTGCTCTACTTGATTATATTTGCAATTATATTGTTCTTAGTTTATCATAGTTATATGCTTGGCTTAGTTAGATTGGAATTATATACATGCCTAGGATCGTATAGCGTTTATCCATGTGTACAGTGGGTGAATGATAATTATTGTGTAGACGTGGTGTCTATACCGTATTTATCTGCGATTGCACCCTATATGCCGGATTGTGGGGTAGTTCGCGATAGTGACAGCTTCGTTGATTCTTATATAGTCCCCCTCTCGTGTATAGGGCAGGCAGAGCAACACTATTACAGGGGAGTGATTGCTATGTTCTTCATCTTCCTTGCTAATATTCACTATGCATGGATATAGTCTTTTCTCACCATGATTGCCAAGTATAATTGCACTAACTATGATATGCCAGACTTTATAGTTAATAATAACTTAGGGAATATCTTTGTAGTTCATCCTAATTCCATGCTAATGACTTGCTAGAATATATGTTGAGGTGCTTATCATTATTATATGTGGCTAGCTGATCAGATTAATTATCTTTGTCACCATTATCACTTTACCTTTACTTAATGTGACATTTATACCTGTATAAAGAGATTGATAAATACTCTCGGTTATACATGCAATGATGTGTACTCAGTTCCATATTCTCATTCCATTATCAACCATGATACTTAGAAATCCCTTCCCAGTGGTAAAAATACAAATAATGATACCTGGAATACTTTCCGGTTAAAATGCTACATCGGTATTAATCTGTGCGCTTGCAGATCCCTTTTATTATTTATCTTGATGAGCAAATGCATATTTCAATACCGCGTCTCTCATGTCATGCTGGGGATGACAACTTGGCTTAAGTGGCATGAGGGATAGGTTTGGCATTTTTGGCGCCGTTATCAGAATTAGAAAACTAAGTCTACTTTTGGTAGTGACGTTAAGAATGCCCAACAGCACGCTTTTCAGAGAACGTGCTGTATTTCTGTAGACCACATCCCACCTCAGTTGTAGATGCCAATTTTTGTGGTTGCATCTTTTCTGATCCTGGTTCAGAGAAAAATAAAAAAATAGTGAAAAAATAAAAAAGTTTGATTCCTACTAGTGCCTTTTGGAAAAATCAGGGAAAGATTCAGGAAAAAAGAAAATTCTGGGTTATTTGCTTTCTCTGTGCGTTCTTTCCATCGTCCTTTGTTTTTACCTTATTGCGCTACGTCTCGACACGTCTTAGCCAGCAGCTGTGATTTGTACTTTGGATCCGGATTGAACAATCGCTAATCTGCACTCGTTAATTGTTAATCCTTGTTGTCATATTGTGTGCCTACCCATAGCTCCACGTATTCTTCTATCAGCACAGGTTCATCTTGCAACTGTTACCCACGCTCAACAATAGATTGCTTCGCCCTGTTTGGTTTCATCAAAATTGCCAAAAAAATTGAGGAAAACAAAGAAAAAAATGTCCATGTTTTTGCACGCTTTTCAGAGAACGTGCTGTATTTCTGTAGACCACATCCCACCTTAGTTGTAGGTGCCAATTTTTGTGGTTGCTTCTTTTTTGATCCTTGTTCAGAGAAAAATAAAAAAATAGTAAAAAAATAAAAAAGTTTGATTTCTACTCGTGCCATTTGGAAAAATCAGGGAAAAATTCAGGAAAAAGGAAAATTCTGCGTTATTTGCTTGTTCTGTGCTTTTCCATCGTCCATTGTTTTCACCTTGTTGCACTACGTCTCGACATGTCTTAGCCAGCAGTTGTGATTTGTACTTTGGATTCGGATTGAACAATCACTAGTCTGCACTCGTTAATTGCTAATCCTTGTTGTCATATTATGTGCCTACCCATAGCTCCATATATTCTTCTATCAGCACAGGTTCATCTTGCAACTGTTACCCATGCTCAACAACAGATTGCTTCGCCCTGTTTGGTTTCATCAAAATTGCAAAAAAAATTCAGGAAAATAAAGAAAAAAAATTGTAAAAGTTTTTGCACATGTTGACGGTCCTTAAGTATCAATTATAACTATCAAATAAATAGAGAAAAAGGATCCAAATGAAACCAACACCTAGACTTAGGGTTTTATCTGACAGAATTCCACGAGTTTTGCTGTTTATCTATTTCTGCAGGGGGTTATCAGGAAATACGAAAGAAAGGCCCACATGTCGGATTAATGACGGGATATTAACCGAACACGTAATTATCTTACATCTAGAAGAGTCCAGAAGCCACGAGAACGAACGGGAGGCGTAACGGAGCCGGACACAGGGCGCCCGCCCTGGCCCCGGAGCCAATCAGGCTCCGCCTCGAGGATTATGCTCCACCGACCTAGAGGATCAAGGAAAACCGTCCGTTCAATGTCGGTTTGATCCGACGGCCCAGATTCATCCGAAAGGGCTATATAAGCAAGGCCCCTGCCCCTAGAGGAGAGGCCCTCGTCTCATACTTCAAACCCTAATTCAGGAGGAGAGCCTCTGATCAAGCCCTAGAGCCACCACATCAACTAGATCTCTAGTTAGCATAGCTACACAGGATTAGAACTAGGAGTCAATCTTCGATTGGTTCTCGGATCTGTCAAGAGGATTCTTGGTAATTCCTCTATTGTTCTTCAATTGTTCATCATTGTTCTTCAATATTATGAATATGACTTTGTTCTATTTCAATATATTGGTTATGACTTTGCTCTACTTGATTATATTTGCAATTATATTGTTCTTAGTTTATCATAGTTATATGCTTGGCTTAGTTAGATTGGAATTATATACATGCCTAGGATCGTATAGCGTTTATCCATGTGTACAGTGGGTGAATGATAATTATTGTGTAGACGTGGTGTCTATACCGTATTTATCTGCGATTGCACCCTATATGCCGGATTGTGGGGTAGTTCGCGATAGTGACAGCTTCGTTGATTCTTATATAGTCCCCCTCTCGTGTATAGGGCAGGCAGAGCAACACTATTACAGGGGAGTGATTGCTATGTTCTTCATCTTCCTTGCTAATATTCACTATGCATGGATATAGTCTTTTCTCACCATGATTGCCAAGTATAATTGCACTAACTATGATATGCCAGACTTTATAGTTAATAATAACTTAGGGAATATCTTTGTAGTTCATCCTAATTCCATGCTAATGACTTGCTAGAATATATGTTGAGGTGCTTATCATTATTATATGTGGCTAGCTGATCAGATTAATTATCTTTGTCACCATTATCACTTTACCTTTACTTAATGTGACATTTATACCTGTATAAAGAGATTGATAAATACTCTCGGTTATACATGCAATGATGTGTACTCAGTTCCATATTCTCATTCCATTATCAACCATGATACTTAGAAATCCCTTCCCAGTGGTAAAAATATAAATAATGATACCTGGAATACTTCCCGGTTAAAATGCTACATCGGTATTAATCTGTGCGCTTGCAGATCCCTTTTATTATTTATCTTGATGAGCAAATGCATATTTCAATACCGCGTCTCTCATGTCATGCTGGGGATGACAACTTGGCTTAAGTGGCATGAGGGATAGGTTTGGCATTTTTGGCGCCGTTATCAGAATTAGAAAACTAAGTCTACTTTTGGTAGTGACGTTAAGAATGCCCAACAGCACGCTTTTCAAAGAACGTGCTGTATTTCTGTAGACCACATCCCACCTCAGTTGTAGATGCCAATTTTTGTGGTTGCATCTTTTCTGATCCTGGTTCAGAGAAAAATAAAAAAATAGTGAAAAAATAAAAAAGTTTGATTCCTACTAGTGCCCTTTGGAAAAATCAGGGAAAGATTCAGGAAAAAAGAAAATTCTGGGTTATTTGCTTTCTCTGTGCGTTCTTTCCATCGTCCTTTGTTTTTACCTTATTGCGCTACGTCTCGACACGTCTTAGCCAGCAGCTGTGATTTGTACTTTGGATCCGAATTGAACAATCGCTAATCTGCACTCGTTAATTGTTAATCCTTGTTGTCATATTGTGTGCCCACCCATAGCTCCACGTATTCTTCTATCAGCACAGGTTCATCTTGCAACTGTTACCCACGCTCAACAACAGATTGCTTCGCCCTGTTTGGTTTCATCAAAATTGCCAAAAAAATTGAGGAAAACAAAGAAAAAAATGTCCATGTTTTTGCACGCTTTTTAGAGAACGTGCTGTATTTCTGTAGACCACATCCCACCTTAGTTGTAGGTGCCAATTTTTGTGGTTGCTTCTTTTTTGATCCTTGTTCAGAGAAAAATAAAAAAATAGTAAAAAAATAAAAAAGTTTGATTTCTACTCGTGCCATTTGGAAAAATCAGGGAAAAATTCAGGAAAAAGGAAAATTATGCGTTATTTGCTTGTTCTGTGCTTTTCCATCGTCCTTTGTTTTCACCTTGTTGCACTACGTCTCGACATGTCTTAGCCAACAGCTGTGATTTGTACTTTGGATTCAGATTGAACAATCACTAATCTGCACTCGTTAATTGCTAATCCTTGTTGTCATATTATGTGCCTACCCATAGCTCCATATATTCTTCTATCAGCACAGGTTCATCTTGCAACTGTTACCCATGCTCAACAACAGATTGCTTCGCCCTGTTTGGTTTCATCAAAATTGCAAAAAAAATTCAGGAAAATAAAGAAAAAAAATTGTAAAAGTTTTTGCACATGTTGACGGTCCTTAAGTATCAATTATAACTATCAAATAAATAGAGAAAAAGAATCCAAATGAAACCAACACCTAGACTTAGGGTTTTATCTGATAGAATTCCACGAGTTTTGCTATTTATCTATTTCTGCAGGGGGTTATCAGGAAATACGGAAGAAAGGACCACATGTCGGATTAATGACGGGATATTAACCGAACACGTAATTATCTTACATCTAGAAGAGTCCAGAAGCCACGAGAACGAACGGGAGGCGTAACGGAGCCGGACACAGGGCGCCCGCCCTGGTCCTTAGGGCGCCCGCCCTGGCCCCGGAGCCAATCAGGCTCCGCCTCGAGGATTATGCTCCACCGACCTAGAGGATCAAGGAAAACCGTCCGTTCAATGTCGGTTTGATCCGACGGCCCAGATTCATCCGAAAGGGCTATATAAGCAAGGCCCCTGCCCCTAGAGGAGAGGCCCTCGTCTCATACTTCAAACCCTAATTCAGGAGGAGAGCCTCTGATCAAGCCCTAGAGCCACCACATCAACTAGATCTCTAGTTAGCATAGCTACATAGGATTAGAACTAGAAGGAGTCAATCTTCGATTGGTTCTCAGATCTGTCAAGAGGATTCTTGGTAATTCCTCTATTGTTCTTCAATTGTTCATCATTGTTCTTCAATATTATGAATATGACTTTGTTCTATTTCAATATATTGGTTATGACTTTGCTCTACTTGATTATATTTGCAATTATATTATTCTTAGTTTATCATAGTTATATGCTTGGCTTAGTTAGATTGGAATTATATACATGCCTAGGATCGTATAGCGTTTATCCATGTGTACAGTGGGTGAATGATAATTATTGTGTAGACGTGGTGTCTATACCGTATTTATCTGTGATTGCACCCTATATGCCGGATTGTGGGGTAGTTCGCGATAGTGACAGGTTCGTTGATTCTTATATAGTCCCCCTCTCGTGTATAGGGCAGGCAGAGCAACACTATTACAGGGGAGTGATTGCTATGTTCTTCATCTTCCTTGCTAATATTCACTATGCATGGATATAGTCTTTTCTCACCATGATTGCAAAGTATAATTGCACTAACTATGATATGCCAGACTTTATAGTTAATAATAACTTAGGGAATATCTTTGTAGTTCATCCTAATTCCATGCTAATGACTTGCTAGAATATCTGTTGAGGTGCTTATCATTATTATATGTGGCTAGCTGATCAGATTAATTATCTTTGTCACCATTATCACTTTACCTTTACTTAATGTGACATTTATACCTGTATAAAGAGATTGATAAATACTCTCGGTTATACATGCAATGATGTGTACTCAGTTCCATATTCTCATTCCATTATCAACCATGATACTTAGAAATCCCTTCCCAGTGGTAAAAATATAAATAACGATACCTGGAATACTTCCCGGTTAAAATGCTACATCGGTATTAATCTGTGCGCTTGCAGATCCCTTTTATTATTTATCTTGATGAGCAAATGCATATTTCAATACCGCGTCTCTCATGTCATGCTGGGGATGACAACTTGGCTTAAGTGGCATGAGGGATAGGTTTGGCATTTTTGGCGCCGTTATCAGAATTAGAAAACTAAGTCTACTTTTGGTAGTGACGTTAAGAATGCCCAACAGCACGCTTTTCAGAGAACGTGCTGTATTTCTGTAGACCACATCCGACCTCAGTTGTAGATGCCAATTTTTGTGGTTGCATCTTTTCTGATCCTTGTTCAGAGAAAAATAAAAAAAATAGTGAAAAAATAAAAAAGTTTGATTCCTACTAGTGCCTTTTGGAAAAATCAGGGAAAGATTTAGGAAAAAAGAAAATTCTGGGTTATTTGCTTTCTCTGTGCGTTCTTTCCATCGTCCTTTGTTTTTACCTTATTGCGCTACGTCTCGACACGTCTTAGCCAGTAGCTGTGATTTGTACTTTGGATCCGAATTGAACAATCGCTAATCTGCACTCGTTAATTGTTAATCCTTGTTGTCATATTGTGTGCCTACCCATAGCTCCACGTATTCTTCTATCAGCACAGGTTCATCTTGCAACAGTTACCCACGCTCAACAACAGATTGCTTCGCCCTGTTTGGTTTCATCAAAATTGCCAAAAAAATTGAGGAAAACAAAGAAAAAAATGTCCATGTTTTTGCACGCTTTTCAGAGAACGTGCTGTATTTCTGTAGACCACATCCCACCTTAGTTGTAGGTGCCAATTTTTGTGGTTGCTTCTTTTTTGATCCTTGTTCAGAGAAAAATAAAAAAATAGTAAAAAAATAAAAAAGTTTGATTTTTACTCGTGCCATTTGGAAAAATCAGGGAAAAATTCAGGAAAAAGGAAAATTCTGCGTTATTTGCTTGTTCTGTGCTTTTCCATCGTCCTTTGTTTTCACCTTGTTGCACTACGTCTCGACATCTCTTAGCCAGCAGCTGTGATTTGTACTTCGGATTCGGATTGAACAATCACTAATCTGCACTCGTTAATTGCTAATCCTTGTTGTCATATTATGTGCCTACCCATAGCTCCATATATTCTTCTATCAGCACAGGTTCATAGTGCAACTGTTACCCATGCTCAACAACAGATTGCTTCACCCTGTTTGGTTTCATCAAAATTGCAAAAAAAATTCAGGAAAACAAATAAAAAAATTATAAAAGTTTTTGCACGTTTTTCAGAGAACGTGCTGTATTTGTGTAGACCACATCCCACCTCAGTTGTAGATGCCAATTTTTGTGGTTGCATCTTTTTTGATCCTTGTTCAGAGAAAAATAAAAAAATAGTGAAAAAATAAAAAAGTTGGATTCCTACGAGTGCCTTTCGGAAAAATCAGGGAAAAATTCAGCAAAAATGAAAATTTCGGGTTATTTGCTTTCTCTGTGCGTTCTTTCCATTGTCCGTTGTTTTTACCTTGTTGCGCTACGTCTCGACACGTCTTAGCCAGCAGCTGTGATTTGTACTTTGGATCCGGACTGAACAATCGCTAATCTGCACTCGTTAATTGCTAATCATTGTTGTCATATTGTGTGCCAACCCATAGCTCCACATATTCTTCTATCAGCACAGGTTCATCTTGCAACTGTTACCCACGCTCAACAACAGATTGCTTCGCCCTGTTTGGTTTCATCAAAATTACCAAAAAAATTCAGGAAAACAATGAAAACAATGTCAATGTTTTTGCACGCTTTTTAGAGAACATGCTGTATTTCTGTAGACCACATCCCACCTCAGTTGTAGGTGCCAATTTTTGTGGTTGCTTCTTTTTTGATCCTTGTTCAGAGAAAAATAAAAAAAATAGTGAAAAAAAAGTTTGATTCCTACTAGTGCCTTTTGGAAAAATCAGGGAAAAATTTAGGAAAAAGAAAAATTCCGGGTTATTTGCTTTCTCTGTGCGTTCTTTCCATCGTCCTTTGTTTTTACCTTGTTGCGCTACGTCTCGACACGTCTTAGCCATCAGCTGTGATTTGTACTTTAGATCCGGATTGAACAATCGCTAATCTGCACTCGTTAATTGTTAATCCTTGTTGTCATATTGTGTGCCTACCCATAGCTCCACATATTCTTCTATCAGGACAGGTTCATCTTGTAAATGTTACCCACGCTCAACAACAGATTGCTTCGCCCTGTTTGGTTTCATCAAAATTGCCAAAAAAATTCAGGAAAACAAAGAAAAAAATGTCAATGTTTTTGCACGCTTTTCAGAGAACGCGCTGCATTTCTGTAGACCACATCCCACCTCAGTTGTAGGTGCCAATTTTTGTGGTTGCTTCTTTTTTGATCCTTGTTTAGAGAAAAATAAAAAAATAGTAAAAAAATAAAAAAAGTTTGATTTCTACTCATGCCTTTTGGAAAAATCAGAGAAAAATTCAAGAAAAAGGAAAATTTCGGGTTATTTGCTTGTACTGTGCTTTTCCATTGCCCTTTGTTTTCACCTTGTTGCACTACGTCTCGACACGTCTTAGCCAGCAGATGTGATTTGTACTTTGGATCCGGATTGAACAATCACTAACCTGCACTCGTTAATTGCTAATCCTTGCTGTCATATTGTGTGCCTACCCATAGCCCCACGTATTCTTCTATCAGCACAGGTTCATCTTGCAACTGCTACCCACGCTTAACAATAAATTGCTTCGCCCTGTTTGGTTTCATCAAAATTGCAAAAAAAATTCAGGAAAACAAGGAAAAAAATTGTAAAAGTTTTTTCACGCTTTTCAGAGAACGTGCTGTATTTCTGTAGACCACATCTAACCTCAGTTGTAGATGCCAATTTTTGTGGTTGCATCTTTTTTTATCCTTGTTCAGAGAAAAATAAAAGAAATAGTGAAAAAAATAAAAAAGTTTGATTCCTACTAGTGCCTTTTGTAAAAATCAGGGAAAAATTCAGGAAAAAGAAAAATTCCGGGTTATTTGCTTTCTCTGTGCGTTCTTTCCATCGTCCTTTGTTTTTACCTTGTTGCATCCGTCTCGACACGTCTTAGCCAGCAGCTGTGATTTGTACTTTGGATCCGGATTGAACAATCGCTAATCTGCACTTGTTAATTGTTAATCCTTGTTGTCATATTGTGTGCCTACCCATAGCTCCACATATTCTTCTATCAGGACAGGTTCATCTTGCAAATGTTACCCACGCTCAACAATAGATTGCTTCGCCCAGTTTGGTTTCATCAAAATTGCCAAAAAAATTCAGGAAAACAAAGAAAAAAAATATCAATGTTTTTGCACGCTTTTCAGAGAACGTGCTGTATTTCTGTAGACTACATCCCACCTCAGTTGTAGGTGCCAATTTTTGTGGTTGCTTCTTTTTCGATCCTTGTTTAGAGAAAAATAAAAAAATAGTAAAAAAATTAAAAAGTTTGATTTCTACACGTGCCTTTTGGAAAAATTAGGGAAAAATTCAGGAAAAAGGAAAATTCCGGGTTATTTGCTTGTTCTGTGCTTTTCCATCGTCCTTTGTTTTCACCTTGTCGCACTACGTCTCGACATATCTTAGCCAGCAGCTGTGATTTGTACTTTGGATCTGGATTGAACAATCACTAATCTGCACTCGTTAATTGCTAATCCTTGCGGTCATATTGTGTGCCTACCCATAGCTCCACATATTCTTCTATCAGCACAGGTTCATCTTGCAACTGCTACCCACACTCAACAACAGATTGCTTCGCCCTGTTTGGTTTCATCAAAATTGCCAAAAAAATTCAGAAAAACAAAGAAAAAAAA
This sequence comes from Saccharum spontaneum, assembly GCA_022457205.1. Lineage (NCBI taxonomy): Eukaryota > Viridiplantae > Streptophyta > Magnoliopsida > Poales > Poaceae > Saccharum > Saccharum spontaneum. The sequence continues at coordinate 41,511 of JAKOGQ010000444.1, forward strand.
TGTCAATGTTTTTGCACGCTTTTCAGAGAATGTGCTGTATTTCTGTAGACCACATCCCACCTCAGTTGTAGATGCCAATTTTTGTGGTTGCATCTTTTTTGATCCTTGTTCAGAGAAAAATAAAAGAAATAGTGAAAAAATAAAAAAGTTTGATTCCTACTAGTGCCTTTTGGAAAAATCAGGAAAAAATTCAGAAAAAAGGAAAATTCTGGGTTATTTGATTCTCTGTGCGTTCTTTCCATCGTCCTTTGTTTTTACCTTGTTGCGCTACGTCTCGACATGTCTTAGCCAGCAGCTGTGATTTGTACTTTGGATCCGGATTGAACAATCGCTAATCTGCACTCGTTAATTGTTAATTCTTGTTGTCATATTGTGTGCCTACCCATAGCTCCACATATTCTTCTATCAGGACAGGTTCATCTTACAGCTGTTACCCACGCTCAACAACAGATTGGTTCGCCCTGTTTGGTTTCATCAAAATTGCCAAAAAAATTCAGGAAAACAAAGAAAAAAATGTCAATGTTATTGCACGCTTTTCAGAGAACGTGTTGTATTTCTATAGACCACATCCCACCTCAGTTGTAGGCGCCAATTTTTGTGGTTGCTTCTTTTTTTATCCTTGTTCAGAGAAAAATAAAAAAAATAGTAAAAAAAAAGTTTGATTTCTACTCGTGCCTTTTGGAAAAATCAGGGAAAAATTCAGGAAAATGGAAAATTCTGGGTTATTTTCTTGTTCTGTGCTTTTCCATCGTCCTTTGTTTTCACCTTGTTGCACTACGTCTCGACACGTCTTAGACAGCAGCTATGATTTGTACTTTGGATCCGGATTGAACAATCACTAATCTGCACTCGTTTATTGCTATTCCTTGCTGTCATATTGTGTGCCTACCCATAGCTCCACATATTCTTCTATCAGCACAGGTTCATCTTGCAACTGCTACCCACGCTCAACAACAGATTGCTTCGCCCTGTTTGGTTTCATCAAAATTGCAAAAAAAATTCAGGAAAACAAAGAAAAAAAATTGTAAAAGTTTTTGCACGCTTTTCAGAGAACGTGTTGTATTTCTGTAGACCACATCCCACCTCAGTTGTAGATGCCAATTTTTGTGGTTGCATCTTTTTTGATCCTTGTTCAGAGAAAAAGAAAAGAAATAGTGAAAAAATAAAAAAGTATGATTCCTACTAGTGTCTTTTGGAAAAATCAGGGAAAAATTCAGAAAAAGGAAAATTCCGGATTATTTGCTTTCTCTGTGCGTTATTTCCATCGTCCTTTGTTTTTACCATGTTGCGCTACGTCTCGACACGTCTTAGCCAGCAGGTGTGATTTGTACTTTGGATCCGGATTGAACAATCGCTAATCTGCACTCGTTAATTGTTAATCCTTGTTGTCAAATTGTGTGTCTGCCCATAGCTCCACATATTCTTCTATCAGGACAGGTTCATCTTACAACTGTTACCCATGCTCAACAACAGATTGCTTTGCCCTGTTTGGTTTCATCAAAATTGCTAAAAAAATTCAGGAAAACAAAGAAAAAAATGTTAATGTTTTTGCACGCTTTTCAGAGAACGTGCTGTATTTCTGTAGACCACATCCCACCTCAGTTGTAGGTGCCAATTTTTGTGGTTGCTTCTTTTTTGATCCTTGTTCAGAGAAAAATAAAAAATAGTAAAAAAATAAAAAAGTTTGATTTCTACTCGTGCTTTTTGGAAAAATCAGGGAAAAATTCAGGAAAAAGGAAAATTCCGGGTTATTTTCATGTTCTGTGCTTTTCCATCATCCTTTGTTTTCACCTTGTTGCACTACGTCTCGACACGTCTTAGACAGCAGCTGTGATTTGTACTTTGGATCCGGATTGAACAATCACTAATCTGCACTCGTTTATTGCTAATCCTTGCTGTCATATTATGTGCCTACCCATAGCTCCACATATTCTTCTATCAGCACAGGTTCATCTTGCAACTGCTACCCACGCTCAACAACAGATTGCTTCGCCCTGTTTGGTTTCATCAAAATTGCAAAAAAAATGCAGGAAAACAAAGAAAAAAAATTGTAAAAGTTTTTGCACGCTTTTCAGAGAACGTGTTGTATTTCTGTAGACCACATCCCACCTCAGTTGTAGATGCCAATTTTTGTGGTTGCTTCTTTTTTGATCCTTGTTCAGAAAAAAATAAAAGAAATAGTGAAAAAATAAAAAAGTTGGATTCCTACTAGTGTCTTTTGGAAAAATCAGGGAAAAATTCAGAAAAAGGAAAATTCCGGGTTATTTGCTTTCTCTGTGCGTTCTTTCCATCGTCCTTTGTTTTTACCATGTTGCGCTACGTCTCGACACGTCTTAGCCAGGAGGTGTGATTTGTACTTTGGATCAGGATTGAACAATCGCTAATCTGCACTCGTTAATTGTTAATCCTTGTTGTCATATTGTGTGCCTACCCATAGCTCCACATATTCTTCTATCAGGACAGGTTCATCTTACAACTGTTACCCACGCTCAACAACAGATTGCTTCGCCCTGTTTGGTTTCATCAAAATTGCTAAAAAAATTCAGGAAAACAAAGAAAAAAATGTCAATGTTTTTGCACGCTTTTCAGAGAACGTGCTGTATTTCTGTAGACCACATCCCACCTCAGTTGTAGGTGCTAATTTTTGTGGTTGCTTCTTTTTTGATCCCTGTTCAGAGAAAAATAAAAAAATAGTAAAAAAATAAAAAAGTTTGATTTGTACTCGTGCCTTTTGGAAAAATCAGGGAAAAAATCAGGAAAAAGGAAAATTCTGGGTTATTTGCTTGTTCTGTGCTTTTCCATTGTCCTTTGTTTTCACCTTGTTGCACTACGTCTTAGCCAGCTGCTGTGATTTGTACTTTGGATCCGGATTGAACAATCACTAATCTGCACTCGTTAATTGCTAATCCTTGCTGTCATATTGTGTGCCTACCCATAGCTCCACATATTCTTCTATCAGCACAGGTTCATCTTGCAACTGTTACCCACGCTCAACAACAGATTGCTTCGCCCTGTTTGGTTTCATCAAAATTGCAAAAAAAATTCAGGAAAACAAAGAAAAAAATGTCAATGTTTTTGCACGCTTTTTCAGAGAATGTGTTGTATTTCTATAGACCACATCCCACCTCAATTGTAGGTGCCAATTTTTGTGGTTGCTTCTTTTTTGATTCTTGTTTAGAGAAAAATAGAAGAAATAGTGAAAAAATAAAAAAGTTTGATTCCTACTAGTGTCTTTTGGAAAAATCAGGGAAAAATTCAGGAAAAAGAAAAATTCTGGGTTATTTGCTTTCTCTGTGCGTTCTTTCCATTGTCCTTTGTTTTTACCTTGTTGTGCTACGTCTCGACATGTCTTAGCCAGCAGCTGTGATTTGTACTTTGGATCCGGATTGAACAATCGCTAATCTGCACTCGTTAATTGTTAATCCTTGTTGTCATATTGTGTGCCTACCCATAGCTCCACATATTCTTCTATCAGGACAGGTTCATCTTGCAGCTGTTACCCACGCTCAACAACAGATTGCTTCGCCCTATTTGGTTTCATCAAAATTGCCAAAAAAATTCAGGAAAACAAAGAAAAAAATGTCAATGTTTTTGCACGCTTTTTCAGAGAATGTGCTGTATTTCTGTAGACCACATCCCACCTCAGTTGTAGGTGCCAATTTTTGTGGTTGCTTCTTTTTTGATCCTTGTTTGGAGAAAAATAAAAAAAAGTTTGATTTCTACTCGTGCCTTTTGGGAAAATCAGGGAAAAATTCAGGAAAAAGGAAAATTCCAGGTTATTTGCTTGTTCTGTGCTTTTCCATCGTCCTTTGTTTTCACCTTGTTGCACTACGTCTCGACACGTCTTAGCCAGAACTGTGATTTGTACTTTCGATCCGGATTGAACAATCACTAATCTGCACTCGTTAATTGCTAATCCTTGTTGTCATATTGTGTGCCTACCCATAGCTCCACATATTCTTCTATCAGCACAGGTTCATCTTGCAACTGTTACCCACGCTCAACAACAGATTCCTTCGCCCTGTTTGGTTTCATCAAAATTGAAAAAAAATTCAGGAAAACAAAGAAAAAAAATTGTAAAAGTTTTTGCACGCTTTTCAAAGAACGTGCTGTATTTCTGTAGACCACATCCCACCTCAGTTGTAGATGCCAATTTTTGTGGTTGCATCTTTTTTGATCCTTGTTCAGAGAAAAATAAAAGAAATAGTGAAGAAATAAAAAAGTTTGATTCCTGCTAGTGCCTTTTAGAAAAATCAGGGAAAAATTCAGGAAAAAGGAAAATTCTGGGTTATTTGCTTTCTTTGTGCGTTCTTTCCATCGTCCTTTGTTTTTACCTTGTTGCGCTACGTCTCGACACGTCTTAGCCAGCAGCTGTGATTTGTACTTTGGATCCAGATTGAACAATCGCTAATTTGCACTCGTTAATTGTTAATCCTTGTTGTCATATTGTGTGCCTACCCATAGCTCCACATATTCTTCTATCAGGACAGGTTCATCTTGCAACTGTTACCCACGCTCAACAACAGATTGCTTCGCCCTGTTTGGTTTCATCAAAATTGCAAAAAAAATTTAGGAAAACAAAGAAAAAAATGTCAATGTTTTTGCACGCTTTTTCAGAGAATGTGCTGTATTTCTATAGACCACATCCCACCTCAATTGTAGGTGCCAATTTTTGTGGTTGCTTCTTTTTTGATTCTTGTTCAGAGAAAAATAGAAGAAATAGTGAAAAAATAAAAAAGTTTGATTCCTACTAGTGTCTTTTGGAAAAATCAGGGAAAAATTCAGGAAAAAGAAAAATTCCGGGTTATTTGCTTTCTCTGTGCGTTCTTTCCATCGTCCTTTGTTTTTACCTTGTTGTGCTACGTCTCGACATGTCTTAGCCAGCAGCTGTGATTTGTACTTTGGATCCGGATTGAACAATCGCTAATCTGCACTCGTTAATTGTTAATCCTTGTTGTCATATTGTGTGCCTACCCATAGCTCCACATATTCTTCTATCAGGACAGGTTCATCTTGCAACTGTTACCCACGCTCAACAACAGATTGCTTCGCCCTATTTGGTTTCATCAAAATTGCCAAAAAAATTCAGGAAAACAAAGAAAAAAATGTCAATGTTTTTGCACGCTTTTTCAGAGAATGTGCTGTATTTCTGTAGACCACATCCCACCTCAGTTGTAGGTGCCAATTTTTGTGGTTGCTTCTTTTTTGATCCTTGTTTGGAGAAAAATAAAAAAAAGTTTGATTTCTACTCGTGCCTTTTGGGAAAATCAGGGAAAAATTCAGGAAAAAGGAAAATTCCAGGTTATTTGCTTGTTCTGTGCTTTTCCATCGTCCTTTGTTTTCACCTTGTTGCACTACGTCTCGACACGTCTTAGCCAGAACTGTGATTTGTACTTTCGATCCGGATTGAACAATCACTAATCTGCACTCGTTAATTGCTAATCCTTGTTGTCATATTGTGTGCCTACCCATAGCTCCACATATTCTTCTATCAGCACAGGTTCATCTTGCAACTGTTACCCACGCTCAACAACAGATTCCTTCGCCCTGTTTGGTTTCATCAAAATTGAAAAAAAAATTCAGGAAAACAAAGAAAAAAATTGTAAAAGTTTTTGCACGCTTTTCAAAGAACGTGCTGTATTTCTGTAGACCACATCCCACCTCAGTTGTAGATGCCAATTTTTGTGGTTGCATCTTTTTTGATCCTTGTTCAGAGAAAAATAAAAGAAATAGTGAAGAAATAAAAAAGTTTGATTCCTGCTAGTGCCTTTTAGAAAAATCAGGGAAAAATTCAGGAAAAAGGAAAATTCTGGGTTATTTGCTTTCTTTGTGCGTTCTTTCCATCGTCCATTGTTTTTACCTTGTTGCGCTACGTCTCGACACGTCTTAGCCAGCAGCTGTGATTTGTACTTTGGATTCAGATTGAACAATCGCTAATTTGCACTCGTTAATTGTTAATCCTTGTTGTCATATTGTGTGCCTACCCATAGCTCCACATATTCTTCTATCAGGACAGGTTCATCTTGCAACTGTTACCCACGCTCAACAACAGATTGCTTCGCCCTGTTTGGTTTCATCAAAATTGCTAAAAAAATTCAGGAAAACAAAGAAAAAAATGTCAATGTTTTTGCACGCTTTTCAGAGAACGTGCTGTATTTCTGTAGACCACATCCCACCTCAGTTGTAGGTGCCAATTTTTGTGGTTGCTTCTTTTTTGATCCTTGTTCAGAGAAAAATAAAAAAATAGTAAAAAAATAAAAAAGTTTGATTTCTACTCGTGCCTTTTGGAAAAATCAGGGAAAAATTTAGGAAAAAAGAAAATTCCAGGTTATTTTATTGTTCTGTGCTTTTCCATCGTCCTTTGTTTTCACCTTGTTGCACTACGTCTCGACACGTCTTAGACAGCGGCGGTGATTTGTACTTTGGATCCGGATTGAACAATCACTAATCTGCACTTGTTAATTGCTAATCCTTGCTGCCATATTATGTGCCTACCCATAGCTCCACATATTCTTCTATCAGCACTGGTTCATCTTGCAACTGCTACCCACGCTCAACAACAGATTGCTTCGCCCTGTTTGGTTTCATCAAAATTGCAAAAAAAATTCAGGAAAACAAAGAAAAAAAATTGTAAAAGTTTTTACACGCTTTTCAGAGAACGTGCTATATTTCTGTAGACCACATCCCACCTCAGTTGTAGATGCCAATTTTTGTGGTTGCATCTTTTTTGATCCTTGTTCAGAGAAAAATAAAAGAAATAGTGAAAAAATAAAAAAGTTGGATTCCGACTAGTGTCTTTTGGAAAAATCAGGGAAAAATTCAGAAAAAGGAAAATTCCGGGTTATTTGCTTTCTCTGTGCGTTCTTTCCATCGTCCTTTGTTTTTACCATGTTGCGCTACGTCTCGACACGTCTTAGCCAGCAGCTGTGATTTGTACTTTGGATCCGGATTGAACAATCGCTAATCTACACTCGTTAATTGTTAATCCTTGTTGTCATATTGTGTGCCTACCCATAGCTCCACATATTCTTCTATCAGGATAGGTTCATCTTGCAACTGTTACCCACGCTCAACAATAGATTGCTTCGCCCTGTTTGGTTTCATCAAAATTGCTAAAAAAATTCAGGAAAACAAAGAAAAAAATGTCAATGTTTTTGCACGCTTTTCAGAGAACGTGCTGTATTTCTGTAGACCACATCCCACCTCAGTTGTAGGTGCCAATTTTTGTGGTTGCTTCTTTTTTGATCCTTGTTCAGAGAAAAATAAAAAAATAGTAAAAAAATAAAAAAGTTTGATTTCTACTCGTGCCTTTTGGAAAAATCAGGGAAAAATTTAGGAAAAAAGAAAATTCTAGGTTATTTTCTTGTTCTGTGCTTTTCCATCGTCCTTTGTTTTCACCTTGTTGCACTACGTCTCGACACGTCTTAGACAGCGGCGGTGATTTGTACTTTGGATCCGGATTGAACAATCACTAATCTGCACTTGTTAATTGCTAATCCTTGCTGTCATATTATGTGCCTACCCATAGCTCCACATATTCTTCTATCAGCACTGGTTCATCTTGCAACTGCTACCCACGCTCAACAACAGATTGCTTCGCCCTGTTTGGTTTCATCAAAATTGCAAAAAAAATTCAGGAAAACAAAGAAAAAAATGTCAATGTTTTTGCACGCTTTTCAGAGAACGTGCTGTATTTCTGTAGACCACATCCCACCTCAGTTGTAGGTGCCAATTTTTGTGGTTGCTTCTTTTTTGATCCTTGTTCAGAGAAAAATAAAAAAATAGTAAAAAAATAAAAAAGTTTGATTTCTACTCGTGCCTTTTGGAAAAATCAGGGAAAAATTTAGGAAAAAAGAAAATTCTAGGTTATTTTCTTGTTCTGTGCTTTTCCATCGTCCTTTGTTTTCACCTTGTTGTACTACGTCTCGACACGTCTTAGACAGCGGCGGTGATTTGTACTTTGGATCCGGATTGAACAATCACTAATCTGCACTTGTTAATTGCTAATCCTTGCTGTCATATTATGTGCCTACCCATAGCTCCACATATTCTTCTATCAGCACTGGTTCATCTTGCAACTGCTACCCACGCTCAACAACAGATTGCTTCGCCCTGTTTGGTTTCATCAAAATTGCAAAAAAAATTCAGGAAAACAAAGAAAAAAATTGTAAAAGTTTTTGCACGCTTTTCAGAGAACGTGCTATATTTCTGTAGACCACATCCCACCTCAGTTGTAGATGCCAATTTTTGTGGTTGCATCTTTTTTGATCCTTGTTCAGAGAAAAATAAAGGAAATAGTGAAAAAATAAAAAAGTTGGATTCCTACTAGTGTCTTTTGGAAAAATCAGGGAAAAATTCAGAAAAAAGGAAAATTCCGGGTTATTTGCTTTCTCTGTGCGTTCTTTCCATCGTTCTTTGTTTTTACCATGTTGCGCTACGTCTCGACACGTCTTAGCCAGCAGCTGTGATTTGTACTTTGGATCCGGATTGAACAATCGCTAATCTGCACTCGTTAATTATTAATCCTTGTTGTCATATTGTGTGCCTACCCATAGCTCCACATATTCTTCTATCAGGACAGGTTCATCTTGCAACTGTTACCCACGCTCAACAACAGATTGCTTCGCCCTATTTGGTTTCATCAAAATTGCCAAAAAAATTCAGGAAAACAAAGAAAAAAAATGTCAATGTTTTTGCACGCTTTTTAGAGAACGTGCTGTATTTCTGTAGACCACATCCCACGTCAGTTGTAGGTGCCAATTTTTGTGGTTGCTTCTTTTTTTATCCTTGTTTAGAGAAAAATAAAAAATAATAAAAAACTAAAAAAGTATGATTTCTACTAGTGCCTTTTGGAAAAAATCAGAGAAAAATTCAGGAAAAAGGAAAATTCTGGGTTATTTGCTTTCTCTGTGCGTTCTTTCCATCGTCCTTGGTTTTTACCTTGTTGCGCTACGTCTCGACACGTCTTAGCCAGCAGCTATGATTTGTACTTTCGATCCAGATTGAACAATCGCTAATCTACACTCGTTAATTGTTAATCCTTGTTGTCATATTGTGTGCCTACCCATAGCTCCACATATTCTTCTATAAGCACAGATTCATGTTGCAACTGTTACCCACGCTCAACAACAGATTGCTTCACCCTATTTGGTTTCATCAAAATTGCTAAAAAATTCAGGAAAACAAAGAAAAAAATATCAATGTTTTTGTACGCTTTTCAGAGAACGTGCTGTATTTCTGTAGACCACATCCCACCTCAGTTGTAGGTGCCAATTTTTGTGGTTGCTTCTTTTTTGATCCTTGTTCAGAGAAAAATAAAAAAATAGTAAAAAAATAAAAAAGTTTGATTTGTACTAGTGCCTTTTGGAAAAATCAGGGAAAAATTCAGGAAAAAGGAAAATTCCGGGTTATTTGCTTGTTTTGTGCTTTTCCATCGTCCTTTGTTTTCACCTTGTTGCACTACGTCTCGACACGCCTTAGCCAGCAGCTGTGATTTGTACTTTGGATCCGGATTGAACAATCACTAATCTGCACTCGTTAAGTGCTAATCCTTGCTGTCATATTGTGTGCCTACCCATAGCTCCACATATTCTTCTATCAGCACAGGTTCATCTAGCAACTGTTACCCACGCTCAACAACAGATTGCTTCGCCCTGTTTGGTTTCATCAAAATTGCCAAAAAATTTCAGGAAAACAAAGAAAAAAATGTTAATGTTTTTGCACGCTTTTCAGAGAACGTACTGTATTTCTGTAGACCACATCGCACCTTAGTTGTAGGTGCCAATCTTTGTGGTTGCTTCTTTTTTGATCCTTATTCAGAGAAAAATAAAAAAATTATAAAAAAATAAAAAAGTTTGATTTCTACTCGTGCCTTTTGGAAAAATCAGGGAAAAAATCAGGAAAAAGGAAAATTCTAGGTTATTTGCTTGTTCTGTGCTTTTTCATTGTCCTTTGTTTTCACCTTGTTGCACTACGTCTCGACAGGTCTTAGCCAGCAGTTGTGATTTGTACTTTGGATCCGGATTGAACAATCACTAATCTGCACTCGTTAATTGCTAATCCTTGCTGTCATATTGTGTGCCTACCCATAGCTCAACAACAGATTGCTTCGCCCTGTTTGGTTTCATCAAAATTGCAAAAAAAATTCAGGAAAACAAAGAAAAAAAATTGTAAAAGTTTTTGCACGCTTTTTAGAGAACGTGCTGTATTTCTGTAGACCACATCCCACCTCAGTTGTAGATGCCAATTTTTGTGGTTGCATCTTTTTTGATTCTTGTTCAGAGAAAAATAAAAGAAATAGTGAAAAAATAAAAAAGTTTGATTCCTACTAGTGCCTTTTGGAAAAAGCATGGAAAAATTCAGGAAAAAGAAAAATTCCGGGTTATTTGCTTTCTCTGTGCGTTCTTTCCATCGTCCTTTGTTTTTACCTTGTTGTGCTACGTCTCGACATGTCTTAGCCAGCAGCTGTGATTTGTACTTTGGATCCGGATTGAACAATCGCTAATCCGCACTCGTTAATTGTTAATCCTTGTTGTCATATTGTGTGCCTACCCATAGCTCCACATATTCTTCTATCAGGACAGGTTCATCTTGCAACTGTTACCCACGCTCAACAACAGATTGCTTCGCCCTATTTGGTTTCATCAAAATTGCCAAAAAAATTCAGGAAAACAAAAAAAATGTCAATGTTTTTGCACGCTTTTTCAGAGAATGTGCTGTATTTCTGTAGACCACATCCCACCTCAGTTGTAGGTGCCAATTTTTGTGGTTGCTTCTTTTTTGATCCTTGTTTGGAGAAAAATAAAAAAAAGTTTGATTTCTACTCGTGCCTTTTGGGAAAATCAGGGAAAAATTCAGGAAAAAGGAAAATTCCAGGTTATTTGCTTGTTCTGTGCTTTTCCATCGTCCTTTGTTTTCACCTTGTTGCACTACGTCTCGACACGTCTTAGCCAGAACTGTGATTTGTACTTTCGATCCGGATTGAACAATCACTAATCTGCACTCGTTAATTGCTTATCCTTGTTGTCATATTGTGTGCCTACCCATAGCTCCACATATTCTTCTATCAGCACAGGTTCATCTTGCAACTGTTACCCACGCTCAACAACAGATTGCTTCACCCTATTTGGTTTCATCAAAATTGCCAAAAAAATTCAGGAAAACAAAGAAAAAAATGTCAATGTTTTTGCACGCTTTTCAGAGAACGTGCTGTATTTCTGTAGACCACATCCCACCTCAGTTGTAGGTGCCAATTTTTGTGGTTGCTTCTTTTTTATCCTTGTTCAGAGAAAAATAAAAAAATAGTAAAAAAATAAAAAAGTTTGATTTCTACTCGTGCCTTTTGGAAAAATCAGGGAAAAATTCAGGAAAAAGGAAAATTCTAAGTTATTTGCTTGTTCTGTGCTTTTCCATCGTCCTTTGTTTTCACCTTGTTGCACTACGTCTCGACACGTCTTAGCCATAACTGTGATTTGTACTTTCGATCCGGATTGAACAATCACTAATCTGCACTCGTTAATTGCTTATCCTTGTTGTCATATTGTGTGCCTACCCATAGCTCCACATATTCTTCTATCAGCACAGGTTCATCTTGCAACTGTTACCCACGCTCAACAACAGATTGCTTCACCCTATTTGGTTTCATCAAAATTGCCAAAAAAATTCAGGAAAACAAAGAAAAAAATGTCAATGTTTTTGCACGCTTTTCAGAGAACGTGCTGTATTTCTGTAGACCACATCCCACCTCAGTTGTAGGTGCCAATTTTTGTGGTTGCTTCTTTTTTATCCTTGTTCAGAGAAAAATAAAAAAATAGTAAAAAAATAAAAAAGTTTGATTTCTACTCGTGCCTTTTGGAAAAATCAGGGAAAAATTCAGGAAAAAGGAAAATTCCGGGTTATTTGCTCGTTCTGTGCTTTTCCATCGTCCTTTGTTTTCACCTTGTTGCACTACGTCTCGACACGTCTTAGCCAGCAGCTGTGATTTGTACTTTGGATCCGGATTGAACAATCACTAATCTGCACTCGTTAATTGCTAATCCTTGCTGTCATATTGTGTGCCTACCCATAGCTCCACATATTCTTCTATCAGCACAGGTTCATCTTGCAACTATTACCCACGCTCAACAACAGATTCCTTCGCCCTGTTTGGTTTCATCAAAATTGCCAAAAAATTTCAGGAAAACAAAAAAAATGTCAATGTTTTTGCACGCTTTTCAGAGAACGTGCTGTATTTCTGTAGACCACATCCCACCTCAGTTGTAGGTGCCAATTTTTGTGGTTGCTTCTTTTTTGATCCTTGTTCAGAGAAAAATAAAAAAATAGTAAAAAAATACAAAAGTTTGATTTCTACTAGTGCCTTTTGGAAAAATCAGGGAAAAATTCAGGAAAAAGGAAAATTCTAGGTTATTTGCTTGTTCTGTGCTTTTCCATCGTCCTTTGTTTTCACCTTGTTGCACTACGTCTCGACACGTCTTAGCCAGAACTGTGATTTGTACTTTCGATCCGGATTGAACAATCACTAATCTGCACTCGTTAATTGCTTATCCTTGTTGTCATATTGTGTGCCTACCCATAGCTCCACATATTCTTCTATCAGCACAGGTTCATCTTGCAACTGTTACCCACGCTCAACAACAGATTCCTTCGCCCTGTTTGGTTTCATCAAAATTGAAAAAAAAATTCAGGAAAACAAAAAAAATGTCAATGTTTTTGCACGCTTTTCAGAGAACGTGCTGTATTTCTGTAGACCACATCCCACCTCAGTTGTAGGTGCCAATTTTTGTGGTTGCTTCTTTTTTGATCCTTGTTCAGAGAAAAATAAAAAAATAGTAAAAAAATACAAAAGTTTGATTTCTACTAGTGCCTTTTGGAAAAATCAGGGAAAAATTCAGGAAAAAGGAAAATTCTAGGTTATTTGCTTGTTCTGTGCTTTTCCATCGTCCTTTGTTTTCACCTTGTTGCACTACGTCTCGACACGTCTTAGCCAGAACTGTGATTTGTACTTTCGATCCGGATTGAACAATCACTAATCTGCACTCGTTAATTGCTTATCCTTGTTGTCATATTGTGTGCCTACCCATAGCTCCACATATTCTTCTATCAGCACAGGTTCATCTTGCAACTGTTACCCACGCTCAACAACAGATTCCTTCACCCTATTTGGTTTCATCAAAATTGCCAAAAAAATTCAGGAAAACAAAGAAAAAAATGTCAATGTTTTTGCACGCTTTTTAGAGAACGTGCTGTATTTCTGTAGACCACATCCCACCTCAGTTGTAGATGCCAATTTTTGTGGTTGCATCTTTTTTGATCCTTGTTCAGAGAAAAATAAAAGAAATAGCGAAAAAATAAAAAAGTTTGATTCCTGCTAGTGCCTTTTAGAAAAATCAGGGAAAAATTCAGGAAAAAGGAAAATTCTGGGTTATTTGCTTTCTTTGTGCGTTCTTTCCATCGTCCTTTGTTTTTACCTTGTTGCGCTACGTCTCGACACGTCTTAGCCAGCAGCTGTGATTTGTACTTTGGATCCAGATTGAACAATCGCTAATTTGCACTCGTTAATTGTTAATCCTTGTTGTCATATTGTGTGCCTACCCATAGCTCCACATATTCTTCTATCAGGACAGGTTCATCATGCAACTGTTACCCACGCTCAACAACAGATTGCTTCGCCCTGTTTGGTTTCATCAAAATTACCAAAAAAATTTAGGAAAACAAAGAAAAAAAATGTCAATGTTTTTGCACGCTTTTCGGAGAACGTGCTGTATTTCTGTAGACCACATCCCACCTCAGTTGTAGGTGCCAATTTTTGTGGTTGCTTGTTCTGTGCTTTTCCATCGTCCTTTGTTTTCACCTTGTTGCACTACGTCTCGACACGTCTTAGCCAGCAGCTGTGATTTGTACTTTGGATCCGGATTGAACAATCACTAATCTGCACTCGTTAATTGCTAATCCTTGCTGTCATATTGTGTGCCTACCCATAGCCCCACATATTCTTCTATCAGCACAGGTTTATCTTGCAACTGTTACCCACGCTCAACAACAGATTGCTTCACCCTGTTTGGTTTCATCAAAATTGCCAAAAAAATTTAGGAAAACAAAGAAAAAAATGTCAATGTTTTTGCACGCTTTTCAGAGAACGTGCTGTATTTCTGTAGACCACATCCCACCTCAGTTGTAGGTGCCAATTTTTGTGGTTGCTTCTTTTTTATCCTTGTTCAGAGAAAAATAAAAAAATAGTAAAAAAATAAAAAAGTTTGATTTCTACTCGTGCCTTTTGGAAAAATCAGGGAAAAATTCAGGAAAAAGGAAAATTCCGGGTTATTTGCTTGTTCTGTGCTTTTCCATCGTCCTTTGTTTTCACCTTGTTGCACTACGTCTCGACACGTCTTAGCCAGCAGCTGTGATTTGTACTTTGGATCCGGATTGAACAATCACTAATCTGCACTCGTTAACTGCTAATCCTTGCTGTCATGTTGTGTGCCTACCCATAGCTCCACATATTCTTCTATCAGCATAGGTTCATCTTGCAACTATTACCCACGCTCAACAACAGATTCCTTCGCCCTGTTTGGTTTCATCAAAATTGCCAAAAAATTTCAGGAAAACAAAAAAAAATGTCAATGTTTTTGCACGCTTTTCAGAGAACGTGTTGTATTTCTGTAGACCACATCCCACCTCAGTTGTAGGTGCCAATTTTTGTGGTTGCTTCTTTTTTGATCCTTGTTCAGAGAAAAATAAAAAAATAGTAAAAAAATAAAAAAGTTTGATTTCTACTCGTGCCTTTTGGAAAAATCAGGGAAAAAATCAGAAAAAAGGAAAATTCCGGGTTATTGGCTTGTTCTGTGCTTTTCCATCGTCCTTTGTTTTCACCTTGTTGCACTACTTCTCGACACGTCTTAGCCAGCAACTGCGATTTGTACTTTGGATCCGGATTGAACAATCACTAATCTGCACTCGTTAATTGCTAATCCTTGTTGTCATATTGTGTGCCTACCCATAGCTCCACATATTCTTCTATCAGCACAGGTTCATCTTGGAACTGTTACCCACGCTCAACAACAGATTCCTTCGCCCTGTTTGGTTTCATCAAAATTGCAAAAAAAAATTCAGGAAAATAAAGAAAAAAAATTGTAAAAGTTTTTGCACGCTTTTCAAAGAACGTGCTGTATTTCTGTAGACCACATCCCACCTCAGTTGTAGATGCCAATTTTTGTGGTTGCATCTTTTTTGATCCTTGTTCAGAGAAAAATAAAAGAAATAGTGAAAAAATAAAAAAGTTTGATTCCTGCTAGTGCCTTTTAGAAAAATCAGGGAAAAATTCAGGAAAAAGAAAAATTCCGGGTTATTTGCTTTCTTTGTGCGTTCTTTCCATCGTCCTTTGTTTTTACCTTGTTGCGCTACGTCTCGACACGTCTTAGCCAGCAGCTGTGATTTGTACTTTGGATCCGGATTGAACAATCACTAATCTGCACTCGTTAATTGCTAATCCTTGCTGTCATATTGTGTGCCTACCCATAGCTCCACAAATTCTTCTATCAGCACAGGTTCATCTTGCAACAGTTACCCACGCTCAACAACAGATTGGTTCGCCCTGTTTGGTTTCATCAAAATTGCCAAAAAAATTCAAAAAAACAAAGAAAAAAATGTCAATGTTTTTGCACGCTTTTCAGAGAACGTGCTGTATTTCTGTAGACCACATCCCACCTCAGTTGTAGGTGCCAATTTTTGTGGTTGCTTCTTTTTTATCCTTGTTCAGAGAAAAATAAAAAAATAGTAAAAAAATAAAAAAGTTTGATTTCTACTCGTGCCTTTTGGAAAAATCAGGGAAAAATTCAGGAAAAAGGAAAATTCTAAGTTATTTGCTTGTTCTGTGCTTTTCCATCGTCCTTTGTTTTCACCTTGTTGCACTACGTCTCGACACGTCTTAGCCAGCAGCTGTGATTTGTACTTTCGATCCGGATTGAACAATCACTAATCTGCACTCGTTAATTGCTTATCCTTGTTGTCATATTGTGTGCCTACCCATAGCTCCACATATTCTTCTATCAGCACAGGTTCATCTTGCAACTGTTACCCACGCTCAACAACAGATTCCTTCGCCCTGTTTGGTTTCATCAAAATTGAAAAAAAATTTAGGAAAACAATGAAAAAAAATGTCAATGTTTTTGCACGCTTTTCAGAGAACGTGCTGTATTTCTGTAGACCACATCCCACCTCAGTTGTAGGTGCCAATTTTTGTGGTTGCTTCTTTTTTTATCCTTGTTCAGAGAAAAATAAAAAAAATAGTAAAAAAATAAAAAAGTTTGATTTCTACTCGTGCCTTTGGGAAAAATCAGGGAAAAATTCAGGAAAAAGGAAAATTCTGGGTTATTTGCTTGTTCTGTGCTTTTCCATCGTCCTTTGTTTTCACCTTGTTGCACTACGTCTCGACACGTCTTAGCCAGCAGCTGTGATTTGTACTTTGGATCCGGATTGAACAATCACTAATCCGCACTCGTTAATTGCTAATCCTTGCTGTCATATTGTGTGCCTACCCATAGCCCCACATATTCTTCTATCAGCACAGGTTCATCTTGCAACTGTTACCCACGCTCAACAACAGATTGCTTCACCCTGTTTGGTTTCATCAAAATTGCCAAAAATATTCAGGAAAACAAAGAAAAAAATGTCAATGTTTTTGCACGCTTTTCAGAGAACGTGCTGTATTTCTGTAGACCACATCCCACCTCAGTTGTAGGTGCCAATTTTTGTGGTTGCTTCTTTTTTTATCCTTGTTCAGAGAAAAATAAAAAAATAGTAAAAAAATAAAAAAGTTTGATTTCTACTCATGCCTTTTGGAAAAATCAGGGAAAAATTCAGGAAAAAGGAAAATTCCGGGTTATTTGCTTGTTCTGTGCTTTTCCATCGTCCTTTGTTTTCACCTTGTTGCACTACGTCTCGACACGTCTTAGCCAGCAGCTGTGATTTGTACTTTGGATCCGGATTGAACAATCATTAATCTGCACTCGTTAATTGCTAATCCTTGCTGTCATATTGTGTGCCTACCCATAGCTCCACATATTCTTCTATCAGCACAGGTTCATCTTGCAACTATTACCCACGCTCAACAACAGATTCCTTCGCCCTGTTTGGTTTCATCAAAATTGCCAAAAAATTTCAGGAAAACAAAAAAAATGTCAATGTTTTTGCACGCTTTTCAGAGAACGTACTGTATTTCTGTAGACCACATCCCACCTCAGTTGTAGGTGCCAATTTTTGTGGTTGCTTCTTTTTTGATCCTTGTTCAGAGAAAAATAAAAAAATAGTAAAAAAAATAAAAAAGTTTGATTTCTACTCGTGCCTTTTGGAAAAATCAGGGAAAAAATCAGAAAAAAGGAAAATTCTGGGTTATTGGCTTGTTCTGTGCTTTTCCATCGTCCTTTGTTTTCACCTTGTTGCACTACTTCTCGACACGTCTTAGCCAGCAACTGCGATTTGTACTTTGGATCCGGATTGAACAATCACAAATCTGCACTCGTTAATTGCTAATCCTTGCTGTCATATTGTGTGCCTACCCATAGCTCCACTTATTCTTCTATCAGCACAGGTTCATTTTGCAACTGTTACCCACGCTCTACAACATATTCCTTTGCCCTGTTTGGTTTCATCAAAATTGCAAAAAAAATTCAGGAAAACAAAGAAAAAAAAATTGTAAAAGTTTTTGCACGCCTTTCAGAGAACGTGCTGTATTTCTGTAGACCACATCCCACCTCAGTTGTAGATGCCAATTTTTGTGGTTGCATCTTTTTTGATCCTTGTTCAGAGAAATATAAAAGAAATAGTGAACAAATAAAAAAGTTTGATTCCTACTAGTGCCTTTTGGAAAAATCAGGGAAAAATTCAGGAAAAAGAAAAATTCCGGGTTATTTGCTTTCTCTGTGCGTTCTTTCCATCGTACTTTGTTTTTACCTTGTTGTGCTACGTCTCGACATGTCTTAGCCAGCAGCTGTGATTTGTACTTTGGATCCGGATTGAACAATCGCTAATCCACACTCGTTAATTGTTAATCCTTGTTGTCATATTGTGTGCCTACCCATAGCTCCACATATTCTTCTATCAGGACAGGTTCATCTTGCAACTGTTACCCACGCTCAACAACAGATTGCTTCGCCCAATTTGGTTTCATCAAAATTGTCAAAAAAATTCAGGAAAACAAAGAAAAAAATGTCAATGTTTTTGCACGCTTTTTCAGAGAATGTGCTGTATTTCTGTAGACCACATCCCACCTCAGTTGTAGGTGCCAATTTTTGTGGTTGCTTCTTTTTTGATCCTTGTTTGGAGAAAAATAAAAAAAAGTAAAAAAAAAGTTTGATTTCTACTCGTGCCTTTTGGAAAAATCAGGGAAAAATTCAGGAAAAAGGAAAATTCCAGGTTATTTGCTTGTTCTGTGCTTTTCCATCGTCCTTTGTTTTCACCTTGTTGCACTACGTCTCGACACGTCTTAGCCAGAACTGTTATTTGTACTTTCGATCCGGATTGAACAATCACTAATCTGCACTCGTTAATTGCTAATCCTTGTTGTCATATTGTGTGCCTACCCATAGCTCCACATATTCTTCTATCAGCACAGGTTCATCTTGCAACTGTTACCCACGCTCAACAACAGATTCCTTCGCCCTGTTTGGTTTCATCAAAATTGAAAAAAAAATTCAGGAAAACAAAGAAAAAAAATTGTAAAAGTTTTTGCACGCTTTTCAAAGAACGTGCTGTATTTCTATAGACCACATCCCACCTCAGTTGTAGATGCCAATTTTTGTGGTTGCATCTTTTTTTATCCTTGTTCAGAGAAAAATAAAAGAAATAGTGAAAAAATAAAAAAGTTTGATTCCTGCTAGTGCCTTTTAGAAAAATCAGGGAAAAATTCAGGAAAAAGGAAAATTCTGGGTTATTTGCTTTCTTTGTGCGTTCTTTCCATCGTCCTTTGTTTTTACCTTGTTGCGCTACGTCTCGACACGTCTTAGCCAGCAGCTGTGATTTGTACTTTGGATCCGGATTGAACAATCACAAATCTGCACTCGTTAATTGCTAATCCTTGCTGTCATATTGTGTGCCTACCCATAGCTCCACAAATTCTTCTATCAGCACAGGTTCATCTTGCAACAGTTACCCACGCTCAACAACAGATTGGTTCGCCCTGTTTGGTTTCATCAAAATTGCCAAAAAAATTCAGGAAAACAAAGAAAAAAATGTCAATGTTTTTGCACGCTTTTCAGAGAACGTGCTGTATTTCTGTAGACCACATCCCACCTCAGTTGTAGGTGCCAATTTTTGTGGTTGCTTCTTTTTTATCCTTGTTCAGAGAAAAATAAAAAATAGTAAAAAAATAAAAAAGTTTGATTTCTACTCGTGCCTTTTGAAAAAACCAGGGAAAAATTCAGGAAAAAGGAAAATTCCAGGTTATTTGCTTGTTCTGTGCTTTTCCATCGTCCTTTGTTTTCACCTTGTTGCACTACGTCTCGACACGTCTTAGCCAGAACTGTGATTTATACTTTCGATCCGGATTGAACAATCACTAATCTGCACTCGTTAATTGCTAATCCTTGTTGTCATATTGTGTGCCTACCCATAGCTCCACATATTCTTCTATCAGCACAGGTTCATATTGCAACTGTTACCCACGCTCAACAACAGATTCCTTCGCCCTGTTTGGTTTCATTAAAATTGAAAAAAAAAATCAGGAAAACAAAGAAAAAAAATTGTAAAAGTTTTTGCACGCTTTTCAAAGAACGTGCTGTATTTCTGTAGACCACATCCCACCTCAGTTGTAGATGCCAATTTTTGTGGTTGCATCTTTTTTGATCCTTGTTCACAGAAAAATAAAAGAAATAGTGAAAAAATAAAAAAGTTTGATTCCTGCTAGTGCCTTTTAGAAAAATCAGTAAAAAATTCAGGAAAAAGGAAAATTCTAGGTTATTTGCTTTCTTTGTGCGTTCTTTCCATCGTCCTTTGCTTTTACCTTGTTGCGCTACATCTCGACACGTCTTAGCCAGCAGCTGTGATTTGTACTTTGGATCCGGATTGAACAATCACTAATCTGCACTCGTTAATTGCTAATCCTTGCTGTCATATTGTGTGCCTACCCATAGCTCCACATATTCTTCTATCAGCACAGGTTCATCTTGCAACTGTTACCCACGCTCAACAACAGATTGCTTCGCCCTGTTTGGTTCCATCAAAATTGCCAAAAAATTTCAGGAAAACAAAAAAAATGTCAATGTTTTTGCACGCTTTTCAGAGAACGTGCTGTATTTCTGTAGACCACATCCCACCTCAGTTGTAGGTGCCAATTTTTGTGGTTGCTTCTTTTTTGATCCTTGTTCAGAGAAAAATAAAAAAATAGTAAAAAATAAAAAAGTTTGATTTCTACTCGTGCCTTTTGTAAAAATCAGGGAAAAATCAGAAAAAGGAAAATTCTGGGTTATTGGCTTGTTCTGTGCTTTTCCATCGTCCTTTGTTTTCACCTTGTTGCACTACTTCTCGATACGTCTTAGCCAGCAACTGCGATTTGTACTTTGGATCCGGATTGAACAATCACTAATCTGCACTCGTTAATTGCTAATCCTTGCTGTCATATTGTGTGCCTACCCATAGCTCCACATATTCTTCTATCAGCACAGGTTCATCTTGCAACTGTTACCCACGCTCAACAACAGATTGCTTCGCCCTGTTTGGTTCCATCAAAATTGCCAAAAAATTTCAGGAAAACAAAAAAAATGTCAATGTTTTTGCACGCTTTTCAGAGAACGTGTTGTATTTCTGTAGACCACATCCCACCTCAGTTGTAGGTGCCAATTTTTGTGGTTGCTTCTTTTTTGATCCTTGTTCAGAGAAAAATAAAAAAATAGTAAAAAAATAAAAAAGTTTGATTTCTACTCGGGCCTTTTGGAAAAATCAGGGAAAAAATCAGAAAAAAGGAAAATTCCGGGTTATTGGCTTGTTCTGTGCTTTTCCATCGTCCTTTGTTTTCACCTTGTTGCACTACTTCTCGACACGTCTTAGCCAGCAACTGCGATTTGTACTTTGGATCCGGATTGAACAATCACTAATCTGCACTCGTTAATTGCTAATCCTTGCTGTCATATTGTGTGCCTACCCATAGCTCCACATATTCTTCTATCAGCACAGGTTCATCTTGCAACTGTTACCCACGCTCAACAACAGATTCCTTTGCCCTGTTTGGTTTCATCAAAATTGCAAAAAAAATTCAGGAAAACAAAGAAAAAAAAATTGTAAAAGTTTTTGCACGCTTTTCAAAGAACGTGCTGTATTTCTGTAGACCACATCCCACCTCAGTTGTAGATGCCAATTTTTGTGGTTGCATCTTTTTTGATCCTTGTTCAGAGAAATACAAAAGAAATAGTGAAAAAATAAAAAAGTTTGATTCCTACTAGTGCCTTTTGGAAAAATCAGGGAAAAATTCAGGAAAAAGGAAAATTCCGGGTTATTTGCTTTCTCTGTGCGTTCTTTCCATCGTCCTTTGTTTTCACCTTGTTGCACTACGTCTCGACACGTCTTAGCCAGCAGCTATGATTTGTACTTTGGATCCGGATTGAACAATCACTAATCTGCACTCGTTAATTGCTAATCCTTCTGTCATATTGTGTGCCTACCCATAGCTCCACATATTCTTCTATCAGCACAGGTTCATCTTGCAACTGTTACCCACGCTCAACAACAGATTGCTTCGCCCTGTTTAGTTTCATCAAAATTGCCAAAAAAATTCAGGAAAACAAAGAAAAAAATGTCAATGTTTTTGCACGCTTTTTAGAGAACGTGCTGTATTTCTGTAGACCACATCCCACCTCAGTTGTAGGTGCCAATTTTTATGGTTGCTTCTTTTTTTATCCTTGTTTGGAGAAAAATAAAAAAAAGTAAAAAAAAGTTTGATTTCTACTCGTCCTTTTGGAAAAATCAGGGAAAAATTCAGGAAAAAGGAAAATTCTAGGTTATTTGCTTGTTCTGTGCTTTTCCATCGTCCTTTGTTTTCACCTTGTTGCACTACGTCTCGACACGTCTTAGCCAGCAGCTGTGATTTGTACTTTCGATCCGGATTGAACAATCACTAATCTGCACTCGTTAATTGCTAATCCTTGTTGTCATATTGTGTGCCTACCCATAGCTCCACATATTCTTCTATCAGCACAGGTTCATCTTGTAACTGTCACCCACGCTCAACAACAGATTCCTTCGCCCTGTTTGGTTTCATCAAAATTGAAAAAAAATTCAGGAAAACAAAGAAAAAAAATTGTAAAAGTTTTTGCACGCTTTTCAAAGAACGTGCTGTATTTCTGTAGACCACATCCCACCTCAGTTGTAGATGCCAATTTTTGTGGTTGCATCTTTTTTGATCCTTGTTCAGAGAAAAATAAAAGAAATAGTGAAAAAATAAAAAAAGTTTGATTCCTGCTAGTGCCTTTTAGAAAAATCAGGGAAAAATTCAGGAAAAAGGAAAATTCTGGGTTATTTGCTTTCTTTGTGCGTTCTTTCCATCGTCCTTTGTTTTTACCTTGTTGCGCTACGTCTCGACACGTCTTAGCCAGCAGTTGTGATTTGTACTTTGGATCCGGATTGAACAATCACTAATCTGCACTCGTTAATTGCTAATCCTTGCTGTCATATTATGTGCCTACGCATAGCTCCACATATTCTTCTATCAGCACAGGTTCATCTTGCAACTGTTACCCACGCTCAACAACAGATTGCTTCGCCCTGTTTGGTTTCATCAAAATTGCCAAAAAAAATCAGGAAAACAAAGAAAAAAATGTCAATGTTTTTGCACGCTTTTCAGAGAACGTGCTGTATTTCTGTAGACCACATCCCACCTCAGTTGTAGGTGCCAATTTTTGTGGTTGCTTCTTTTTTTATCCTTATTCAGAGAAAAATAAAAAAATAGTAAAAAAATAAAAAAGTTTGATTTCTACTCGTGCCTTTTGGAAAAATCAGGGAAAAATTCAGAAAAAAGGAAAATTCCAGGTTATTTGCTTGTTCTGTGCTTTTCCATCGTCCTTTGTTTTCACCTTGTTGCACTACGTCTCGACACGTCTTGGCCAGAACTGTGATTTATACTTTCGATCCGGATTGAACAATCACTAATCTGCACTCGTTAATAGCTAATCCTTGTTGTCATATTGTGTGCCTACCCATAGCTCCACATATTCTTCTATCAGCACAGGTTCATCTTGCAACTGTTACCCACGCTCAACTACAGATTCCTTCACCTTGTTTGGTTTCATCAAAATTGAAAAAAAAATTCAGGAAAACAAAGAAAAAAATTGTAAAAGTTTTTGCACGCTTTTCAAAGAACGTGCTGTATTTCTATAGACCACATCCCACCTCAGTTGTGGATGCCAATTTTTGTGGTTGCATCTTTTTTTATCCTTGTTCAGAGAAAAATAAAAGAAATAGTGAAAAAATAAAAAAGTTTGATTCCTGCTAGTGCCTTTTAGAAAAATCAGGAAAAAATTCAGGAAAAGGAAAATTCTGGGTTATTTGCTTTCTTTGTGCGTTCTTTCCATCGTCCTTTGTTTTTACCTTGTTGCGCTACGTCTCGACACGTCTTAGCCAGCAGCTGTGATTTGTACTTTGGATCCGGATTGAATAATCACTAATCTGCACTCGTTAATTGCTAATCCTTGCTGTCATATTGTGTGCCTACCCATAGCTCCACATATTCTTCTATCAGCACAGGTTCATCTTGCAACTGTTACCCACGCTCAACAACAGATTGCTTCGCCCTGTTTGGTTTCATCAAAATTGCCAAAAAAATTCAGGAAAACAAAGAAAAAAATGTCAATGTTTTTGCACGCTTTTCAGAGAACGTGCTGTATTTCTGTAGACCACATCCCACCTCAGTTGTAGGTGCCAATTTTTGTGGTTGCTTCTTTTTTTATCCTTGTTCAGAGAAAAATAAAAAAATAGTAAAAAAATAAAAAAAGTTTGATTTCTACTCGTGCCTTTTGGAAAAATCAGGGAAAAATTCAAAAAAAAGGAAAATTCCAGGTTATTTGCTTGTTCTGTGCTTTTCCATCGTCCTTTGTTTTCACCTTGTTGCACTACGTCTCGACACGTCTTAGCCAGAACTGTGATTTATACTTTCGATCCGGATTGAACAATCACTAATCTGCACTCGTTAATTGCTAATCCTTGTTGTCATATTGTGTGCCTACCCATAGCTCCACATATTCTTCTATCAGCACAGGTTCATCTTGCAACTGTTACCCACGCTCAACAACAGATTCCTTCGCCTTGTTTGGTTTCATCAAAATTGAAAAAAAATTCAGGAAAACAAAGAAAAAAAATTGTAAAAGTTTTTGCACGCTTTTCAAAGAACGTGCTGTATTTCTGTAGACCACATCCCACCTCAGTTGTAGATGCCAATTTTTGTGGTTGCATCTTTTTTTGATCCTTGTTCAGAGAAAAATAAAAGAAATAGTGAAAAAATAAAAAATTTTGATTCCTGCTAGTGCCTTTTAGAAAAATCAGGAAAAAATTCAGGAAAAAGGAAAATTCTGGGTTATTTGCTTTCTTTGTGCATTCTTTCCATCGTCCTTTGTTTTTACCTTGTTGCGCTACATCTCGACACGTCTTAGCCAGCAGCTGTGATTTGTACTTTGGATCCGGATTGAACAATCACTAATCTGCACTCGTTAATTGCTAATCCTTGCTGTCATATTGTGTGCCTACCCATAGCTCCACATATTCTTCTATCAGGACAGGTTCATCTTGCAACTGTTACCCACGCTCAACAACAGATTGCTTCGCCCTGTTTGGTTTCATCAAAATTCCCAAAAAAATTCAGGAAAACAAAGAAAAAAATGTCAATGTTTTTGCACGCTTTTCAGAGAACGTGCTGTATTTCTGTAGACCACATCCCACCTCAGTTGTAGGTGCCAATTTTTGTGGTTGCTTCTTTTTTTATCCTTGTTCAGAGAAAAATAAAAAAATAGTAAAAAAATAAAAAAGTTTGATTTCTACTCGTGCCTTTTGCAAAAATCAGGGAAAAAATCAGGAAAAAGGAAAATTCTGGGTTATTTGCTTATTCTGTGCTTTTCCATCGTCCTTTGTTTTCACCTTGTTGCACTACGTCTCGACACGTCTTAGCCAGCAGCTGTGATTTGTACTTTGGATCCGGATTGAACAATCACTAATCTGCACTCGTTAATTGCTAATCCTTGCTGTCATATTGTGTGCCTACCCATAGCTCCACATATTCTTCTATCAGCACAGGTTCATCTTGCAACTGTTACCCACGCTCAACAGCAGATTCCTTCGCCCTGTTTGGTTTCATCAAAATTGCCAAAAAATTTCAGGAAAACAAAAAAAAATGTCAATGTTTTTGCACGCTTTTCAGAGAACGTGCTGTATTTCTGTAGACCACATCCCACCTCAGTTGTAGGTGCCAATTTTTGTGGTTGCTTCTTTTTTGATCCTTGTTCAGAGAAAAATAAAAAAATAGTAAAAAATAAAAAAGTTTGATTTCTACTCGTGCCTTTTGCAAAAATCAGGGAAAAAATCAGAAAAATGGAAAATTCTGGGTTATTGGCTTGTTCTGTGCTTTTCCATCGTCCTTTGTTTTCACCTTGTTGCACTACTTCTCGACACGTCTTAGCTAGCAACTGTGATTTGTACTTTGGATCCGGATTGAACAATCACTAATCTGCACTAGTTAATTGCTAATCCTTGCTGTCATATTGTGTACCCATAGCTCCACATATTCATCTATCAGCACAGGTTCATCTTGCAACTGTTACCCACGCTCAACAACAGATTCCTTCACCCTGTTTGGTTTCATCAAAATTGCAAAAAAAATTCAGGAAAACAAAGAAAAAAAATTGTAAAAGTTTTTGCACGCTTTTCAAAGAACCTGCTGTATTTCTGTAGACCACATCCCACCTCAGTTGTAGATGCCAATTTTTGTGGTTGCATCTTTTTTGATCCTTGTTCAGAGAAATATAAAAGAAATAGAGAAAAAATAAAAAAGTTTGATTCCTACTAGTGCCTTTTGGAAAAATCAGGGAAAAATTCAGGAAAAAGAAAAATTCCGGGTTATTTGCTTTCTCTGTGCGTTCTTTCTGTCGTCCTTTGTTTTTACCTTGTTGTGCTACGTCTCGACATGTCTTAGCCAGCAGCTGTGATTTGTACTTTGGATCCGGATTGAACAATCGCTAATCCGCACTCGTTAATTGTTAATCCTTGTTGTCATATTGTGTGCCTACCCATAGCTCCACATATTCTTCTATCAGGACAGGTTCATCTTGCAACTATTACCCATGCTCAACAACAGATTGCTTCGCACTATTTGGTTTCATCAAAATTGCCAAAAAAATTCAGGAAAACAAAGAAAAAAATGTCAATGTTTTTGCACGCTTTTTCAGAGAATGTGCTGTATTTCTGTAGACCACATCCCACCTCAGTTGTAGGTGCCAATTTTTGTGGTTGCTTCTTTTTTGATCCTTGTTTGGAGAAAAATAAAAAAAAGTAAAAAAAAAGTTTGATTTCTACTCGTGCCTTTTGGAAAAAATCAGGGAAAAATTCAGGAAAAAGGAAAATTCCAGGTTATTTGCTTGTTCTGTGCTTTTCCATCGTCCTTTGTTTTCACCTTGTTGCATTACGTCTCGACACGTCTTAGCCAGAACTGTGATTTGTACTTTGGATCCGGATTGAACAATCACTAATCTGCACTCGTTAATTGCTAATCCTTGCTGTCATATTGTGTGCCTACCCATAGCTCCACATATTCTTCTATCAGGACAGGTTCATCTTGCAACTGTTACCCACGCTCAACAACAGATTGCTTCGCCCTGTTTGGTTTCATCAAAATTCCCAAAAAAATTCAGGAAAACAAAGAAAAAAATGTCAATGTTTTTGCACGCTTTTCAGAGAACGTGCTGTATTTCTGTAGACCACATCCCACCTCAGTTGTAGGTGCCAATTTTTGTGGTTGCTTCTTTTTTTATCCTTGTTCAGAGAAAAATAAAAAAATAGTAAAAAAATAAAAAAGTTTGATTTCTACTCGTGCCTTTTGGAAAAATCAGGGAAAAAATCAGGAAAAAGGAAAATTCTGGGTTATTTGCTTATTCTGTGCTTTTCCATCGTCCTTTGTTTTCACCTTGTTGCACTACGTCTCGACACGTCTTAGCCAGCAGCTGTGATTTGTACTTTGGATCCGGATTGAACAATCACTAATCTGCACTCGTTAATTGCTAATCCTTGCTGTCATATTGTGTGCCTACCCATAGCTCCACATATTCTTCTATCAGCACAGGTTCATCTTGCAACTGTTACCCACGCTCAACAGCAGATTCCTTCGCCCTGTTTGGTTTCATCAAAATTGCCAAAAAATTTCAGGAAAACAAAAAAAAATGTCAATGTTTTTGCACGCTTTTCAGAGAACGTGCTGTATTTCTGTAGACCACATCCCACCTCAGTTGTAGGTGCCAATTTTTGTGGTTGCTTCTTTTTTGATCCTTGTTCAGAGAAAAATAAAAAAATAGTAAAAAATAAAAAAGTTTGATTTCTACTCGTGCCTTTTGCAAAAATCAGGGAAAAAATCAGAAAAATGGAAAATTCTGGGTTATTGGCTTGTTCTGTGCTTTTCCATCGTCCTTTGTTTTCACCTTGTTGCACTACTTCTCGACACGTCTTAGCTAGCAACTGTGATTTGTACTTTGGATCCGGATTGAACAATCACTAATCTGCACTGGTTAATTGCTAATCCTTGCTGTCATATTGTGTACCCATAGCTCCACATATTCATCTATCAGCACAGGTTCATCTTGCAACTGTTACCCACGCTCAACAACAGATTCCTTCACCCTGTTTGGTTTCATCAAAATTGCAAAAAAAATTCAGGAAAACAAAGAAAAAAAATTGTAAAAGTTTTTGCACGCTTTTCAAAGAACCTGCTGTATTTCTGTAGACCACATCCCACCTCAGTTGTAGATGCCAATTTTTGTGGTTGCATCTTTTTTGATCCTTGTTCAGAGAAATATAAAAGAAATAGAGAAAAAATAAAAAAGTTTGATTCCTACTAGTGCCTTTTGGAAAAATCAGGGAAAAATTCAGGAAAAAGAAAAATTCCGGGTTATTTGCTTTCTCTGTGCGTTCTTTCTGTCGTCCTTTGTTTTTACCTTGTTGTGCTACGTCTCGACATGTCTTAGCCAGCAGCTGTGATTTGTACTTTGGATCCGGATTGAACAATCGCTAATCCGCACTCGTTAATTGTTAATCCTTGTTGTCATATTGTGTGCCTACCCATAGCTCCACATATTCTTCTATCAGGACAGGTTCATCTTGCAACTATTACCCATGCTCAACAACAGATTGCTTCACACTATTTGGTTTCATCAAAATTGCCCAAAAAAATTCAGGAAAACAAAGAAAAAAATGTCAATGTTTTTGCACGCTTTTTCAGAGAATGTGCTGTATTTCTGTAGACCACATCCCACCTCAGTTGTAGGTGCCAATTTTTGTGGTTGCTTCTTTTTTGATCCTTGTTTGGAGAAAAATAAAAAAAAGTAAAAAAAAAGTTTGATTTCTACTCGTGCCTTTTGGAAAAAATCAGGGAAAAATTCAGGAAAAAGGAAAATTCCAGGTTATTTGCTTGTTCTGTGCTTTTCCATCGTCCTTTGTTTTCACCTTGTTGCATTACGTCTCGACACGTCTTAGCCAGAACTGTGATTTGTACTTTCGATCCGGATTGAACAATCACTAATCTGCACTCGTTAATTGCTAATCCTTGCTGTCATATTGTGTGCCTACCCATAGCTCCACATATTCTTCTATCAGGACAGGTTCATCTTGCAACTGTTACCCACGCTCAACAACAGATTGCTTCGCCCTGTTTGGTTTCATCAAAATTACCAAAAAAATTTAGGAAAACAAAGAAAAAAATTGTCAATGTTTTTGCACGCTTTTCAGAGAACGTGCTGTATTTCTGTAGACCACATCCCACCTCAGTTGTAGGTGCCAATTTTTGTGGTTGCTTCTTTTTTATCCTTGTTCAGAGAAAAATAAAAAAATAGTAAAAAAATAAAAAAGTTTGATTTCTACTCGTGCCTTTGGGAAAAATCATGGAAAAATTCAGGAAAAAGGAAAATTCTGGGTAATTTGCTTGTTCTGTGCTTTTCCATCGTCCTTGTTTTCACCTTGTTGCACTACGTCTCGACACGTCTTAGCCAGCAGCTGTGATTTGTACTTTGGATCCGGATTGAACAATCACTAATCTGCACTCATTAATTGCTAATCCTTGCTGTCATACTGTGTGCCTACCCATAGCTCCACATATTCTTCTATCAGCACAGGTTCATCTTGCAACTGTTACCCACGCTCAACAACAGATTGCTTCGCCCTGTTTGGTTTCATCAAAATTGCCAAAAAAATTCAGGAAAACAAAGAAAAAAATGTCAATGTTTTTGCACGCTTTTCAGACAACGTGCTGTATTTCTGTAGACCACATCCCACCTCAGTTGTAGGTGCCAATTTTTGTGGTTGCTTCTTTTTTTATCATTGTTCAGAGAAAAATAAAAAAATAGTAAAAAAATAAAAAAGTTTGATTTCTACTCGTGCCTTTTGCAAAAATCAGGGAAAAATTCAGGAAAAAGGAAAATTCCGGGTTATTTGCTTGTTCTGTGCTTTTCCATCGTCCTTTGTTTTCACCTTGTTGCACTACTTCTCGACACGTCTTAGCCAGCAACTGTGATTTGTACTATGGATCCGGATTGAACAATCACTAATCTGCACTCGTTAATTGCTAATCCTTGCTGTCATATTGTGTGCCTACCCATAGCTCCACATATTCTTCTATCAGCACAGGTTCATCTTGCAACTGTTACCCACGCTCAACAACAGATTCCTTCGCCCTGTTTGGTTTCATCAAAATTGCAAAAAAAATTCAGGAAAACAAAGAAAAAAAAATTGTAAAAGTTTTTGCACGCTTTTCAAAGAACATGCTATATTTCTGTAGACCACATCCCACCTCAGTTGTAGGTGCCAATTTTTGTGGTTGCTTCTTTTTTGATCCTTGTTCAGAGAAAAATAAAAAGAAATAGTGAAAAAATAAAAAAGTTTGATTCCTACTAGTGCCTTTTGGAAAAATCAGGGAAAAATTCAGGAAAAAGAAAAATTCCGGGTTATTTGCTTTCTCTGTGCGTTCTTTCCATCGTCCTTTGTTTTTACCTTGTTGTGCTACGTCTCGACATGTCTTAGCCAGCAGCGGTGATTTGTACTTTGGATCCGGATTGAACAATCGCTAATCCGCACTCGTTAATTGTCAATCCTTGTTGTCATATTGTGTGCCTACCCATAGCTCCACATATTCTTCTATCAGGACAGGTTCATCTTGCAACTATTACCCATGCTCAACAACAGATTGCTTCGCCCTATTTGGTTTCATCAAAATTACCAAAAAAATTCAGGAAAACAAAGAAAAAAATGTCAATGTTTTTGCACGCTTTTTCAGAGAACGTGCTGTATTTCTGTAGACCACATCCCACCTCAGTTGTAGGTGCCAATTTTTGTGGTTGCTTCTTTTTTGATCCTTGTTTGGAGAAAAATAAAAAAAAGTAAAAAAAAAGTTTGATTTCTACTCGTGCCTTTTGGAAAAATCAGGGAAAAATTCAGGAAAAAGGAAAATTCCAGGTTATTTGCTTGTTCTGTGCTTTTCCATCGTCCTTTGTTTTCACCTTGTTGCATTACGTCTCGACACGTCTTAGCCAGAACTGTGATTTGTACTTTCGATCCGGATTGAACAATCACTAATCTGCACTCGTTAATTGCTAATCCTTGTTGTCATATTGTGTGCCTACCCATAGCTCCACATATTCTTCTATCAGCACAGGTTCATCTTGCAACTGTCACCCAAGCTCAACAACAGATTCCTTCGCCCTGTTTGGTTTCATCAAAATTGAAAAAAAAATTCAGGAAAACAAAGAAAAAAATTGTAAAAGTTTTTGCACGCTTTTCAAAGAACGTGTTGTATTTCTGTAGACCACATCCCACCTCAGTTGTAGATGCCAATTTTTGTGGTTGCATCTTTTTTGATCCTTGTTCAGAAAAAAATAAAAGAAATAGTGAAAAAATAAAAAAGTTTGATTCCTGCTAGTGCCTTTTAGAAAAATCAGGGAAAAATTCAGGAAAAAGGAAAATTCCGGGTAATTTGCTTTCCTTGTGCGTTCTTTCCATCGTCCTTTGTTTTTACCGTGTTGCGCTACGTCTCGACACGTCTTAGCCAGCAGCTGTGATGTGTACTTTGGATCCAGATTGAACAATCGCTAATTTGCACTCGTTAATTGTTAATCCTTGTTGTCACATTGTGTGCCTACCCATAGCTCCACATATTCTTCTATCAGGACAGGTTCATCTTGCAACTGTTACCCACGCTCAACAACAGATTGCTTCGCCCTGTTTGGTTTCATCAAAATTACCAAAAAAATTTAGGAAAACAAAGAAAAAAAATGTCAATGTTTTTGCACGCTTTTCAGAGAACGTGCTGTATTTCTATAGACCACATCCCACCTCAGTTGTAGGTGCCAATTTTTGTGGTTGCTTCTTTTTTTATCCTTGTTCAGAGAAAAATAAAAAAATAGGAAAAAAATAAAAAAGTTTGATTCCTACTCGTGCCTTTGGGAAAAATCATGGAAAAATTCAGGAAAAAGGAAAATTCTGGGTAATTTGCTTTCTCTGTGCATTCTTTCCATCGTCCTTTGTTTTTACCTTGTTGTGCTACGTCTCGACATGTCTTAGCCAGCAGCAGTGATTTGTACTTTGGATCCGGATTGAACAATCGCTAATCCGCACTCGTTAATTGTTAATCCTTGTTGTCATATTGTGTGCCTACCCATAGCTCCACATATTCTTCTATCAGGACACGTTCATCTTGCAACTGTTCCCCACGCTCAACAACAGATTGCTTCGCCCTGTTTGGTTTCATCAAAATTGCCAAAAAAATTCAGGAAAACAAAGAAGAAAATGTCAATGTTTTTGCACGCTTTTCAGAGAACATGCTGTATTTCTGTAGACCACATCCCACCTCAGTTGTAGGTGCCTATTTTTGTGGTTGCTTCCTTTTTATCCTTGTTCAGAGAAAAATAAAAAAATAGTAAAAAAATAAAAAAGTTTGATTTGTACTCGTGCCTTTGGGAAAAATCATGGAAAAATTCAGGAAAAAGGAAAATTTCGGGTTATCTGCTTGTTTTGTGCTTTTCCATCGTCCTTTGTTTTCACCTTGTTGCACTACGTCTCGACACGTCTTAGCTAGCAGATGTGATTTGTACTTTGGATCCGGATTGAACAATCACTAATCTGCACTCGTTAATTGCTAATCCTTGCTGTCATATTGTGTGCCTACCCATAGCTCCACATATTCTTCTATCAGCACAGGTTCATCTTGCAACTGTTACCCACGCTCAATAACAGATTCCTTCGCCCTGTTTGGTTTCATCAAAATTGCAAAAAAAATTCAGGAAAACAAAGAAAAAAAAATTGTAAAAGTTTTTGCACGCTTTTCAAAGAACGTGCTATATTTCTGTAGACCACATCCCACCTCAGTTGTAGGTGCCAATTTTTGTGGTTGCTTCTTTTTTTATCCTTGTTCAGAGAAAAATAAAAAGAAATAGTGAAAAAATAAAAAAGTTTGATTCCTACTAGTGCCTTTTGGAAAAATCATGGAAAAATTCAAGAAAAAGAAAAATTCTGGGTTATTTGCTTTCTCTGTGCGTTCTTTCCATCGTCCTTTGTTTTTACCTTGTTGTGCTACGTCTCGACATGTCTTAGCCAGCAGCTGTGATTTGTACTTTGGATCCAGATTGAACAATCATTAATCTGCACTCGTTAATTGCTAATCCTTGCTGTCATATTGTGTGCCTACCCATAGCTCCACATATTCTTCTATCAACACAGGTTCATCTTGCAATTGTTACCCACGCTCAACAACAGATTGCTTCGCCCTGTTTGGTTTCATCAAAATTGCCAAAAAATTTCAGGAAAACAAAGAAAAAAATGTCAATGTTTTTGCACGCTTTTCAGAGAACGTGCTGTATTTCTGTAGACCACATCCCACCTCAGTTTTAGGTGCCAATTTTTGTGGTTGCTTCTTTTTTGATCCTTGTTCAGAGAAAAATAAAAAAAAAGTAAAAAAATAAAAAGGTTTGATTTCTACTCGTGCCTTTTGGAAAAATATGGGAAAAAATCAGGAAAAAGGAAAATTCCGGGTTATTTGCTTGTTCTGTGCTTTTCCATCGTCCTTTGTTTTCACCTTGTTGCACTACGTCTCGACACGTCTTAGCCAGCAGCTGTGATTTGTACTTTGGATCCGGATTGAACAATCACTAATCTGCACTCGTTAATTGCTAATCCTTGCTGTCATATTGTGTGCCTACCCATAGCTCCACATATTCTTCTATCAGCACAGGTTCATCTTGCAACTGTTACCCACGCTCAACAACAGATTGCTTCGCCCTGTTTGGTTTCATCAGAATTGCAAAAAAAATTCAGGAAAACAAAGAAAAAAAATTGTAAAAGTTTTAGCACACTTTTCAGAGAACGTGCTTTATTTCTGTAGACCACATCCCACCTTAGTTGTAGATGCCAATTTTTGTGGTTGCATCTTTTTTGATTCTTGTTCAGAGAAAAATAAAAGAAATAGTGAAAAAATAAAAAAGTTTGATTCCTACTAGTGCCTTTTGGAAAAATCAGGGAAAAATTCAGGAAAAAGAAAAATTCCGGGTTATTTGCTTTCTCTGTGCGTTCTTTCCATCGTCCTTTGTTTTTACCTTGTTGTGCTACGTCTCGACATGTCTTAGCCAGCAGCTGTGATTTGTACTGTGGATCCGGATTGAACAATCGCTAATCCGCACTCGTTAATTGTTAATCCTTGTTGTCATATTGTGTGCCAACCCATAGCTCCACATATTCTTCTATCAGGACAGGTTCATCTTGCAACTGTTACCCACGCTCAACAACAGATTGCTTCGCCCTGTTTGGTTTCATCAAAATTGCCAAAAAAATTTAGGAAAACAAAGAAGAAAATGTCAATGTTTTTGCACGCTTTTCAGAGAACATGCTATATTTCTGTAGACCACATCCCACCTCAGTTGTAGGTGCCTATTTTTGTGGTTGCTTCCTTTTTATCCTTGTTCAGAGAAAAATAAAAAAATAGTAAAAAAATAAAAAAGTTTGATTTGTACTCGTGCCTATTGGAAAAATCAGGGAAAAAAATCAGGAAAAAGGAAAATTCCGGGTTATTTGCTTGTTCTGTGCTTTTCCATCGTCCTTTGTTTTCACCTTGTTGCACTACGTCTCGACACGTCTTAGCTAGCAGATGTGATTTGTACTTTGGATCCGGATTGAACAATCACTAATCTGCACTCGTTAATTGCTAATCCTTGCTATCATATTGTGTGCCTACCCATAGCTCCACATATTCTTCTATCAGCACAGGTTCATCTTGCAACTGTTACCCACGCTCAACAACAGATTGCTTCGCCCTGTTTGGTTTCATCAGAATTGCAAAAAAAATTCAGGAAAACAAAGAAAAAAAATTGTAAAAGTTTTTGCACACTTTTCAGAGAACGTGCTGTATTTCTGTAGACCACATCCCACCTTAGTTGTAGATGCCAATTTTTGTGGTTGCATCTTTTTTGATTCTTGTTCAGAGAAAAATAAAAGAAATAGTGAAAAAATAAAAAAGTTTGATTCCTACTAGTGCCTTTTGGAAAAATCAGGGAAAAATTTAGGAAAAAGAAAAATTCCGGGTTATTTGCTTTCTCTGTGCGTTCTTTCCATCGTCCTTTGTTTTTACCTTGTTGTGCTACGTCTCGACATGTCTTAGCCAGCAGCTGTGATTTGTACTTTGGATCCGGATTGAACAATCGCTGATCCGCACTCGTTAATTGTTAATCCTTGTTGTCATATTGTGTGCCTACCCATAGCTCCACATATTCTTCTATCAGGACAGGTTCATCTTGCAACTGTTACCCACGCTCAACAACAGATTGCTTCGCCCTGTTTGGCTTCATCAAAATTGCCAAAAAAAATTAGGAAAACAAAGAAAAAAAATGTCAATGTTTTTGCACGCTTTTCAGAGAACATGCTGTATTTCTGTAGACCACATCCCACCTCAGCTGTAGGTGCCAATTTTTGTGGTTGCTTCTTTTTTTATCCTTGTTCAGAGAAAAATAAAAAAAATAGTAAAAAAATAAAAAAGTTTGATTTCTACTCATGCCTTTTGGAAAAATCAGGGAAAAAATCAGGAAAAAGGAAAATTCCGGGTTATTTGCTTGTTCTGTGCTTTTCCATCGTCCTTTGTTTTCACCTTGTTGCACTACGTCTTGACACGTCTTAGCTAGCAGATGTGATTTGTACTTTGGATCCGGATTGAACAATCACTAATCTGCACTCGTTAATTGCTAATCCTTGCTATCATATTGTGTGCCTACCCATAGCTCCACATATTCTTCTATCAGCACAGGTTCATCTTGCAACTGTTACCCACGCTCAACAGCAGATTGCTTCGCCCTGTTTGGTTTCATCAGAATTGCAAAAAAAATTCAGGAAAACAAAGAAAAAAAATTGTAAAAGTTTTTGCACACTTTTCAGAGAACGTGCTGTATTTCTGTAGACCACATCCCACCTTAGTTGTAGATGCCAATTTTTGTGGTTGCATCTTTTTTGATTCTTGTTCAGAGAAAAATAAAAGAAATAGTGAAAAAATAAAAAAGTTTGATTCCTACTAGTGCCTTTTGGAAAAATCAGGGAAAAATTTAGGAAAAAGAAAAATTCCGGGTTATTTGCTTTCTCTGTGCGTTCTTTCCATCGTCCTTTGTTTTTACCTTGTTGTGCTACGTCTCGACATGTCTTAGCCAGCAGCTGTGATTTGTACTTTGGATCCGGATTGAACAATCGCTGATCCGCACTCGTTAATTGTTAATCCTTGTTGTCATATTGTGTGCCTACCCATAGCTCCACATATTCTTCTATCAGGACAGGTTCATCTTGCAACTGTTACCCACGCTCAACAACAGATTGCTTCGCCCTGTTTGGTTTCATCAAAATTGCCAAAAAAAATTAGGAAAACAAAGAAAAAAAATGTCAATGTTTTTGCACGCTTTTCAGAGAACATGCTGTATTTCTGTAGACCACATCCCACCTCAGCTGTAGGTGCCAATTTTTGTGGTTGCTTCTTTTTTTATCCTTGTTCAGAGAAAAATAAAAAAATAGTAAAAAAATAAAAAAGTTTGATTTCTACTCATGCCTTTTGGAAAAATCAGGGAAAAAATCAGGAAAAAGGAAAATTCCGGGTTATTTGCTTGTTCTGTGCTTTTCCATCGTCCTTTGTTTTCACCTTGTTGCACTACGTCTCGACACGTCTTAGCTAGCAGATGTGATTTGTACTTTGGATCCGGATTGAACAATCACTAATCTGCACTCGTTAATTGCTAATCCTTGCTATCATATTGTGTGCCTACCCATAGCTCCACATATTCTTCTATCAGCACAGGTTCATCTTGCAACTGTTACCCACGCTCAACAACAGATTGCTTCGCCCTGTTTGGTTTCATCAAAATTGCCAAAAAAATTCAGGAAAACAAAGAAAAAAATGTCAATGTTTTTGCACGCTTTTCAGAGAACGTGCTGTATTTCTGTAGACGACATCCCACCTCAGTTGTAGGTGCCAATTTTTATGGTTGCTTCTTTTTTTATCCTTGTTCAGAGAAAAATAAAAAAATAGTAAAAAAATAAAAAAGTTTGATTTCTACTCGTGCCTTTTGGAAAAATCAGGGAAAAATTCACGAAAAAGGAAAATTTCGGGTTATTTCCTTGTTCTGTGCTTTTCCATCGTCCTTTGTTTTCACCTTGTTGCACTACGTCTCGACACGTCTTAGCCAGCAGCTGTGATTTTTACTTTGGATCCGGATTGAACAATCACTAATCTGCACTCGTTAATTGCTAATCCTTGCTGTCATATTGTGTGCCTACCCATAGCTCCACATATTCTTCTATCAGCACAGGTTCATCTTGCAACTGTTACCCACGCTCAACAACAGATTCCTTCGCACTGTTTGGTTTCATCAAAATTGCCGAAAAATTTCAGGAAAACAAAGAAAAAAATGTCAATGTTTTTGCACGCTTTTCAGAGAACGTGCTGTATTTCCGTAGACCACATCCCACCTCAGTTGTAGGTGCCAATTTTTGTGGTTGCTTCTTTTTTTATCCTTGTTCAGAGAAAAATAAAAAAATAGTAAAAAAATAAAAAAGTTTGATTTCTACTCGTGCCTTTTGGAAAAATCAGGGAAAAAATCAGAAAAAAGGAAAATTCTGGGTTATTGGCTTGTTCTGTGCTTTTCCATCGTCCTTTGTTTTCACCTTGTTGCACTACGTCTCGACACGTCTTAGCCAGCAGCTGTGATTTGTACTTTGGATCCGGATTGAACAATCACTAATCTGCACTCGTTAATTGCTAATCCTTGCTGTCATATTGTGTGTCTACACAAAGCTCCACATATTCTTCTATCAGCACAGGTTCATCTTGCAACTGTTACCCACGCTCAACAACAGATTCCTTCGCCCTGTTTGGTTTCATCAAAATTGGAAAAAAAAATTCAGGAAAACAAAGAAAAAAAATTGTAAAAGTTTTTGCACGCTTTTCAAAGAACGTGCTTTATTTCTGTAGACCACATCCCACCTCAGTTGTAGATGCCAATTTTTGTGGTTGCATCTTTTTTGATCCTTGTTCAGAGAAATATAAAAGAAATAGTGAAAAAATAAAAAAGTTTGATTCCTACTAGTGCCTTTTGGAAAAATCAGGGAAAAATTCAGGAAAAAGGAAAATTCTGGGTTATTTGCTTTCTCTGTGCGTTCTTTCCATCGTCCATTGTTTTTACCTTGTTGTGCTACGTCTCGACATGTCTCAGCCAGTAGCTGTGATTTGTGCTTTGGATCCGGATTGAACAATCGCTAATCTGCACTCGTTAATTGTTAATCCTTGTTGTCATATTGTGTGCCTACCCATAGCTCCACATATTCTTCTATCACGACAGGTTCATCTTGCAACTGTTACCCATGCTCAACAACAGATTGCTTCGCCCTGTTTGGTTTCATCAAAATTGCCAAAAAAATTCAGGAAAAGAGAGAAAAAAATGTCAATGTTTTTGCACGATTTTCAGAGAACGTGCTGTATTTCTGTAGACCACATCCCACCTCAGTTGTAGGTGCCAATTTTTGTGGTTGCTTCTTTTTTGATCCTTGTTCAGAGAAAAATAAAAAAATAGTAAAAAAATAAAAAAGTTTGATTTCTGCTCGTGCCTTTTGGAAAAATCAGGGAAAAATTTAGGAAAAAGGAAAATTCCGGGTTATTTGCTTGTTTTGCGCTTTTCCATCATCCTTTGTTTTCACCTTGTTGCACTACGTCTCGACACGTCTTAGCCAGCAGCTGTGATTTGTACTTTGGATCCGGATTGAACAATCACTAATCTGCACTCGTTAATTGCTAATCCTTGCTGTCATATTGTGTGCCTACCCATAGCTCCACATATTCTTCTACCAGCACAGGTTCATCTTGCAACTGTTACCCACGCTCAACAACAGATTGCTTCACCCTGTTTGGTTTCATCAAAATTGCAAAAAAAATTCAGGAAAACAAAGAAAAAAAAATGTCAATGTTTTTGCACGCTTTTCAAAGAACGTGCTTTATTTCTGTAGACC
This sequence comes from Saccharum spontaneum, assembly GCA_022457205.1. NCBI lineage: Eukaryota > Viridiplantae > Streptophyta > Magnoliopsida > Poales > Poaceae > Saccharum > Saccharum spontaneum. The sequence goes on from JAKOGQ010000444.1 coordinate 80,247, forward strand.
GCATCGCACCTCAGTTGTAGATGCCAATTTTTGTGGTTGCATCTTTTTTTATCCTTGTTTAGAGAAAAATAAAAGAAATAGTGAAAAAATAAAAAAGTTTGATTCCTACTAGTGCCTTTTAGAAAAATCAGGGCAAAATTCAGGAAAAAGGAAAATTCCGGGTTATTTGCTTTCTGTGTGCGCTCTTTCCTTCGTCCTTTGTTTTTACCTTGTTGCGCTACGTCTCGACACGTCTTAGCCAGCAGCTGTGATTTGTACTTTGGATCCGGATTGAAAAATCGCTAATCTGCACTCGTTAATTGTTAATCCTTGTAGTCATATTGTGTGCCTACCCATAGCTCCACATATTCTTCTATCAGGACAGGTTCATCTTGCAACTGTTACCCACGCTCAACAACAGATTGCTTCGCCCTGTTTGGTTTCATCAAAATTACCAAAAAAATTTAGGAAAACAAAGAAAAAAAATGTCAATGTTTTTGCACGCTTTTCAGAGAACGTGCTGTATTTCTGTAGACCACATCCCACCTCAGTTGTAGGTGCCAATTTTTGTGGTTGCTTCTTTTTTTTATCCTTGTTCAGAGAAAAATAAAAAAATAGTAAAAAAATAAAAAAGTTTGATTTCTACTCGTGCCTTTGGGAAAAATCAGGGAAAAATTCAGGAAAAAGGAAAATTCTAGGTAATTTGCTTGTTCTGTGCTTTTCCATCGTCCTTGTTTTCACCTTGTTGCACTACGTCTCGACACGTCTTAGCCAGCAGCTGTGATTTGTACTTTGGATCCGGATTGAACAATCACTAATCTGCACTCGTTAATTGCTAATCCTTGCTGTCATATTGTGTGCCTACCCATAGCTCCACATATTCTTCTATCAGCACAGGTTCATCTTGCAACTGTTACCCACGCTCAACAACAAATTGCTTCGCCCTGTTTGGTTTCATCAAAATTGCCAAAGAAATTTAGGAAAACAAAGAAAAAAATGTCAATGTTTTTGCAAGCTTTTCAGAGAACGTGCTGTATTTCTGTAGACCACATCCCACCTCAGTTGTAGGTGCCAATTTTTGTGGTTGCTTCTTTTTTATCATTGTTCAGAGAAAAATAAAAAAATAGTAAAAAAATAAAAAAGTTTGATTTCTACTCGTGCCTTTTGGAAAAATCAGGGAAAAATTCAGGAAAAAGGAAAATTCCGGGTTATTTGCTTGTTCTGTGCTTTTCCATCGTCCCTTGTTTTCACCTTGTTGCACTACTTCTCGACACGTCTTAGCCAGCAACTGTGATTTGTACTTTGGATCCGGATTGAACAATCACTAATCTGCACTCGTTAATTGCTAATCCTTGCTGTCATATTGTGTGCCTACCCATAGCTCCACATATTCTTCTATCAGCACAGGTTCATCTTGCAACTGTTACCCACGCTCAACAACAGATTCCTTCGCCCTGTTTGGTTTCATCAAAATTGCAAAAAAAATTCAGGAAAACAAAGAAAAAAAATTGTAAAAGTTTTTGCACGCTTTTCAAAGAACGTGCTGTATTTCTGTAGACCACATCCCACCTCAGTTGTAGATGCCAATTTTTGTGGTTGCATCTTTTTTGATCCTTGTTCAGAGAAATATAAAAGAAATAGTGAAAAAATAAAAAAGTTTGATTCCTACTAGTGCCTTTTGGAAAAATCACGGAAAAATTCAGGAAAAAGGAAAATTCTGGGTTATTTGCTTTCTCTATGTGTTCTTTCCATCGTCCTTTGTTTTTACCTTGTTGTGCTACGTCTCGACATGTCTTAGCCAGCAGTTGTGATTTGTACTTTGGATCCGGATTGAACAATCGCTAATTTGCACTCGTTAATTGTTAATCCTTGTTGTCATATTGTGTGCCTACCCATAGCTCCACATATTCTTCTATCAGGACAGGTTCATCTTGCAACTGTTACCCACGCTCAACAACAGATTGCTTTGCCCTGTTTGGTTTCATCAAAATTGCCAAAAAAATTCAGGAAAACAAAGAAAAAATTGTCAATGTTTTTGCACGCTTTTCAAAGAATGTGCTGTATTTCTGTAGACCACATCCCACCTCCGTTGTAGGTGCCAATTTTTGTGGTTGCTTCTTTTTTGATCCTTGTTTAGAGAAAAATAAAAAAATAGTAAAAAAAGTTTGATTTCTACTCGTGCCTTTTGGAAAAATCAGGGAAAAATTCAGGAAAAAGGAAAATTCTGGGTTATTTGCTTTCTCTGTGCGTTCTTTCCATCGTCCATTGTTTTCATCTTGTTGCACTACGTCTCGACACGTCTTAGCCAGCAGCTGTGATTTGTACTTTGGATCCGGATTGAACAATCATTAATCTGCACTCGTTAATTGCTAATCCTTGCTGTCATATTGTGTGCCTACCCATAGCTCCATATATTCTTCTATCAACACAGGTTCATCTTGCAACTGTTACCCACGCTCAACAACAGATTGCTTCGCCCTGTTTGGTTTCATCGAAATTGCCAAAAAATTTCAGGAAAACAAAAAAAATGTCAATGTTTTTGCACGCTTTTCAGAGAACGTGCTGTATTTCTATAGACCACATCCCACCTCAGTTGTAGGTGCCAATTTTTGTGGTTGCTTTTTTTTTATCCTTGTTCAGAGAAAAATAAAAAAATAGTAAAAAAATAAAAAAGTTTGATTTCTACTCGTGCCTTTTGGAAAAATCAGGGAAAAAATCAGGAAAAAGGAAAATTCCGGGTTATTTGCTTGTTCTGTGCTTTTCCATCGTCTTTTATTTTCACCTTGTTGCACTACGTCTCGACACGTCTTAGCCAGCAGCTGTGATTTGTACTTTGGATCCGGATTGAACAATCACTAATCTGCACTCATTAATTGCTAATCCTTGCTGTCATATTGTGTGCCTACCCATAGCTCCACATATTCTGCTATCAGCACAGGTTCATCTTGCAACTGTTACCCACGCTCAACAACAGATTGCTTCGCCCTGTTTGGTTTCATCAAAATTGCAAAAAAAATCAGGAAAACAAAGAAAAAAATTGTAAAAGTGTTTGCACGCTTTTCAGAGAACGTGCTGTATTTCTGTAGACCACATCCCACCTCAGTTGTAGGTGCCAATTTTTGTGGTTGCTTCTTTTTTGATCCTTGTTCAGAGAAAAATAAAAAGAAATAGTGAAAAAATAAAAAAGTTTGATTCCTACTAGTGCCTTTTGGAAAAATCAGGGAAAAATTCAGGAAAAAGAAAAATTCCGGGTTGTTTGCTTTCTCTGTGCGTTCTTTCCATCGTCCTTTGTTTTTACCTTGTTGTGCTACGTCTCGACATGTCTTAGCCAGCAGCTGTGATTTGTACTTTGGATCCGGATTGAACAAACGCTAATCCCCACTCGTTAATTGTTAATCCTTGTTGTCATATTGTGTGCCTACCCATAGCTCCACATATTCTTCTATCAGGACAGGTTCATCTTGCAACTGTTACCCACGCGCAACAACAGATTGCTTCGCCCTGTTTGGTTTCATCAAAATTCCCAAAAAAATTCAGGAAAACAAAGAAAAAAATGTCAATGTTTTTGCACGCTTTTCAGAGAACGTGCTGTATTTCTGTAGACCACATCCCACCTCAGTTGTAGGTGCCAATTTTTGTGGTTGCTTCTTTTTTGATCCTTGTTCAGAGAAAAATAAAAAAATAGTAAAAAAATAAAAAAGTTTGATTTCTACTCGTGCCTTTTGGAAAAATCAGGGAAAAAATTAGAAAAAAGGAAAATTCTGGGTTATTGGCTTGTTCTGTGCTTTTCCATCGTCCTTTGTTTTCACCTTGTTGCACTACGTCTCGACACGTCTTAGCCAACAGCTGTGATTTGTACTTTGGATCCGGATTGAACAATCACTAATCTGCACTCGTTAATTGCTAATCCTTGGTGTCATATTGTGTGCCTACCCAAAGCTCCACATATTCTTCTATCAGCACAGGTTCATCTTGCAACTGTTACCCACGCTCAACAACAGATTCCTTCGCCCTGTTTGGTTTCATCAAAATTGCAAAAAAAATTCAGGAAAACAAAAAAAAATTGTAAAAGTTTTTGCACGCTTTTCAAAGAACGTGCTGTATTTCTGTAGACCACATCCCACCTCAGTTGTAGATGCCAATTTTTGTGGTTGCATCTTTTTTGATCCTTGTTCAGAGAAATATAAAAGAAATAGTGAAAAAATAAAAAAGTTTGATTCCTACTAGTGCCTTTTGGAAAAATCACGGAAAAATTCAGGAAAAAGGAAAATTCTGGGTTATTTGCTTTCTCTGTGCGTTCTTTCCATCGTCCTTTGTTTTTACCTTGTTGTGCTACGTCTCGACATGTCTTAGCCAGCAGCTGTGATTTGTACTTTGGATCCGGATTGAACAATCACTAATCTGCACTCGTTAATTGCTAATCCTTGTTGTCATATTGTGTGCCTACCCATAGCTCCACATATTCTTCTATCAGGACAGGTTCATCTTGCAACTGTTACCCACGCTCAACAACAGATTGCTTCGCCCTGTTTGGTTTCATCAAAATTGCCAAAAAAAATTAGGAAAACAAAGAAAAAAAATGTCAATGTTTTTGCACGCTTTTCAGAGAACATGCTGTATTTCTGTAGACCACATCCCACCTCAGCTGTAGGTGCCAATTTTTGTGGTTGCTTCTTTTTTTATCCTTGTTCAGAGAAAAATAAAAAAAATAGTAAAAAAATAAAAAAGTTTGATTTCTACTCATGCCTTTTGGAAAAATCAGGGAAAAAATCAGGAAAAAGGAAAATTCCGGGTTATTTGCTTGTTCTGTGCTTTTCCATCGTCCTTTGTTTTCACCTTGTTGCACTACGTCTTGACACGTCTTAGCTAGCAGATGTGATTTGTACTTTGGATCCGGATTGAACAATCACTAATCTGCACTCGTTAATTGCTAATCCTTGCTATCATATTGTGTGCCTACCCATAGCTCCACATATTCTTCTATCAGCACAGGTTCATCTTGCAACTATTACCCACGCTCAACAGCAGATTGCTTCGCCCTGTTTGGTTTCATCAGAATTGCAAAAAAAATTCAGGAAAACAAAGAAAAAAAATTGTAAAAGTGTTTGCACGCTTTTCAGAGAACGTGCTGTATTTCTGTAGACCACATCCCACCTCAGTTGTAGGTGCCAATTTTTGTGGTTGCTTCTTTTTTGATCCTTGTTCAGAGAAAAATAAAAAGAAATAGTGAAAAAATAAAAAAGTTTGATTCCTACTAGTGCCTTTTGGAAAAATCAGGGAAAAATTCAGGAAAAAGAAAAATTCCGGGTTGTTTGCTTTCTCTGTGCGTTCTTTCCATCGTCCTTTGTTTTTACCTTGTTGTGCTACGTCTCGACATGTCTTAGCCAGCAGCTGTGATTTGTACTTTGGATCCGGATTGAACAAACGCTAATCCCCACTCGTTAATTGTTAATCCTTGTTGTCATATTGTGTGCCTACCCATATCTCCACATATTCTTCTATCAGGACAGGTTCATCTTGCAACTGTTACCCACGCTCAACAACAGATTGCTTCGCCCTGTTTGGTTTCATCAGAATTGCAAAAAAAATTCAGGAAAACAAAGAAAAAAAATTGTAAAAGTTTTTGCACACTTTTCAGAGAACGTGCTGTATTTCTGTAGACCACATCCCACCTTAGTTGTAGATGCCAATTTTTGTGGTTGCATCTTTTTTGATTCTTGTTCAGAGAAAAATAAAAGAAATAGTGAAAAAATAAAAAAGTTTGATTCCTACTAGTGCCTTTTGGAAAAATCAGGGAAAAATTTAGGAAAAAGAAAAATTCCGGGTTATTTGCTTTCTCTGTGCGTTCTTTCCATCGTCCTTTGTTTTTACCTTGTTGTGCTACGTCTCGACATGTCTTAGCCAGCAGCTGTGATTTGTACTTTTGATCCGGATTGAACAATCGCTGATCCGCACTCGTTAATTGTTAATCCTTGTTGTCATATTGTGTGCCTACCCATAGCTCCACATATTCTTCTATCAGGACAGGTTCATCTTGCAACTGTTACCCACGCTCAACAACAGATTGCTTCGCCCTGTTTGGTTTCATCAAAATTGCCAAAAAAAATTAGGAAAACAAAGAAAAAAAATGTCAATGTTTTTGCACGCTTTTCAGAGAACATGCTGTATTTCTGTAGACCACATCCCACCTCAGCTGTAGGTGCCAATTTTTGTGGTTGCTTCTTTTTTTATCCTTGTTCAGAGAAAAATAAAAAAAATAGTAAAAAAATAAAAAAGTTTGATTTCTACTCATGCCTTTTGGAAAAATCAGGGAAAAAATCAGGAAAAAGGAAAATTCCGGGTTATTTGCTTGTTCTGTGCTTTTCCATCGTCCTTTGTTTTCACCTTGTTGCACTACGTCTTGACACGTCTTAGCTAGCAGATGTGATTTGTACTTTGGATCCGGATTGAACAATCACTAATCTGCACTCGTTAATTGCTAATCCTTGCTATCATATTGTGTGCCTACCCATAGCTCCACATATTCTTCTATCAGCACAGGTTCATCTTGCAACTGTTACCCACGCTCAACAGCAGATTGCTTCGCCCTGTTTGGTTTCATCAGAATTGCAAAAAAAATTCAGGAAAACAAAGAAAAAAAATTGTAAAAGTTTTTGCACACTTTTCAGAGAACGTGCTGTATTTCTGTAGACCACATCCCACCTTAGTTGTAGATGCCAATTTTTGTGGTTGCATCTTTTTTGATTCTTGTTCAGAGAAAAATAAAAGAAATAGTGAAAAAATAAAAAAGTTTGATTCCTACTAGTGCCTTTTGGAAAAATCAGGGAAAAATTTAGGAAAAAGAAAAATTCCGGGTTATTTGCTTTCTCTGTGCGTTCTTTCCATCGTCCTTTGTTTTTACCTTGTTGTGCTACGTCTCGACATGTCTTAGCCAGCAGCTGTGATTTGTACTTTGGATCCGGATTGAACAATCGCTGATCCGCACTCGTTAATTGTTAATCCTTGTTGTCATATTGTGTGCCTACCCATAGCTCCACATATTCTTCTATCAGGACAGGTTCATCTTGCAACTGTTACCCACGCTCAACAACAGATTGCTTCGCCCTGTTTGGTTTCATCAAAATTGCCAAAAAAAATTAGGAAAACAAAGAAAAAAAATGTCAATGTTTTTGCACGCTTTTCAGAGAACATGCTGTATTTCTGTAGACCACATCCCACCTCAGCTGTAGGTGCCAATTTTTGTGGTTGCTTCTTTTTTTATCCTTGTTCAGAGAAAAATAAAAAAATAGTAAAAAAATAAAAAAGTTTGATTTCTACTCATGCCTTTTGGAAAAATCAGGGAAAAAATCAGGAAAAAGGAAAATTCCGGGTTATTTGCTTGTTCTGTGCTTTTCCATCGTCCTTTGTTTTCACCTTGTTGCACTACGTCTCGACACGTCTTAGCCAGCAGCTGTGATTTGTACTTTGGATCCGGATTGAACAATCACTAATCTGCACTCATTAATTGCTAATCCTTGCTGTCATATTGTGTGCCTACCCATAGCTCCACATATTCTGCTATCAGCACAGGTTCATCTTGCAACTGTTACCCACGCTCAACAACAGATTGCTTCGCCCTGTTTGGTTTCATCAAAATTGCAAAAAAAATCAGGAAAACAAAGAAAAAAATTGTAAAAGTGTTTGCACGCTTTTCAGAGAACGTGCTGTATTTCTGTAGACCACATCCCACCTCAGTTGTAGGTGCCAATTTTTGTGGTTGCTTCTTTTTTGATCCTTGTTCAGAGAAAAATAAAAAGAAATAGTGAAAAAATAAAAAAGTTTGATTCCTACTAGTGCCTTTTGGAAAAATCAGGGAAAAATTCAGGAAAAAGAAAAATTCCGGGTTGTTTGCTTTCTCTGTGCGTTCTTTCCATCGTCCTTTGTTTTTACCTTGTTGTGCTACGTCTCGACATGTCTTAGCCAGCAGCTGTGATTTGTACTTTGGATCCGGATTGAACAAACGCTAATCCTCACTCGTTAATTGTTAATCCTTGTTGTCATATTGTGTGCCTACCCATAGCTCCACATATTCTTCTATCAGGACAGGTTCATCTTGCAACTGTTACCCACGCTCAACAACAGATTGCTTCGCCCTGTTTGGTTTCATCAAAATTGCCAAAAAAATTCAGAAAAACAAAGAAAAAAATGTCAATGTTTTTGCACACTTTTCAGAGAACGTGCTGTATTTCTGTAGACCACATCCCACCTCAGTTGTAGGTGCCAATTTTTATGGTTGCTTCTTTTTTGATCCTTGTTCAGAGAAAAATAAAAAAATAGTAAAAAAATAAAAAAGTTTGATTTCTACTAGTGCCTTTTGGAAAAATCAGGGAAAAATTCAGGAAAAAGGAAAATTCTGGGTTATTTGCTTGTTCTGTGCTTTTCCATCGTCCTTTGTTTTCACCTTGTTGCACTACGTCTCGACACGTCTTAGCCAGCAGCTGTGATTTGTACTTTGGATCCGGATTGAACAATCACTAATCTGCACTCGTTAATTGCTAATCCTTGCTGTCATATTGTGTGCCTACCCATAGCTCCACATATTCTTCTATCAGCACAGGTTCATCTAGCAACTGTTACCCACGCTCAACAACAGATTCCTTCGCACTGTTTGGTTTCATCAAAATTGCCGAAAAATTTCAGGAAAGCAAAGAAAAAAATGTCAATGTTTTTGCACGCTTTTCAGAGAACGTGCTGTATTTCTGTAGACCACATCCCACCTCAGTTGTAGGTGCCAATTTTTGTGGTTGCTTCTTTTTTGATCCTTGTTCAGAGAAAAATAAAAAAATAGTAAAAAAAAAAAGTTTGATTTCTACTCGTGCCTTTTGGAAAAATCAGGGAAAAAATTAGAAAAAAGGAAAATTCTGGGTTATTGGCTTGTTCTGTGCTTTTCCATCGTCCTTTGTTTTCACCTTGTTGCACTACGTCTCGACACGTCTTAGCCAACAGCTGTGATTTGTACTTTGGATCCGGATTGAACAATCACTAATCTGCACTCGTTAATTGCTAATCCTTGGTGTCATATTGTGTGCCTACCCAAAGCTCCACATATTCTTCTATCAGCACAGGTTCATCTTGCAACTGTTACCCACGCTCAACAACAGATTCCTTCGCCCTGTTTGGTTTCATCAAAATTGCAAAAAAAATTCAGGAAAACAAAAAAAAATTGTAAAAGTTTTTGCACGCTTTTCAAAGAACGTGCTGTATTTCTGTAGACCACATCCCACCTCAGTTGTAGATGCCAATTTTTGTGGTTGCATCTTTTTTGATCCTTGTTCAGAGAAATATAAAAGAAATAGTGAAAAAATAAAAAAGTTTGATTCCTACTAGTGCCTTTTGGAAAAATCACGGAAAAATTCAGGAAAAAGGAAAATTCTGGGTTATTTGCTTTCTCTGTGCGTTCTTTCCATCGTCCTTTGTTTTTACCTTGTTGTGCTACGTCTCGACATGTCTTAGCCAGCAGCTGTGATTTGTACTTTGGATCCGGATTGAACAATCGCTAATCCGCACTCGTTAATTGCTAATCCTTGTTGTCATATTGTGTGCCTACCCATAGCTCCACATATTCTTCTATCAGGACAGGTTCATCTTGCAACTGTTACCCACGCTCAACAACAGATTGCTTCGCCCTGTTTGGTTTCATCAAAATTGCCAAAAAAATTCAGAAAAACAAAGAAAAAAATGTCAATGTTTTTGCACACTTTTCAGAGAACGTGCTGTATTTCTGTAGACCACATCCCACCTCAGTTGTAGGTGCCAATTTTTATGGTTGCTTCTTTTTTGATCCTTGTTCAGAGAAAAATAAAAAAATAGTAAAAAAATAAAAAAGTTTGATTTCTACTAGTGCCTTTTGGAAAAATCAGGGAAAAATTCAGGAAAAAGGAAAATTCTGGGTTATTTGCTTGTTCTGTGCTTTTCCATCGTCCTTTGTTTTCACCTTGTTGCACTACGTCTCGACACGTCTTAGCCAGCAGCTGTGATTTGTACTTTGGATCCGGATTGAACAATCACTAATCTGCACTCGTTAATTGCTAATCCTTGCTGTCATATTGTGTGCCTACCCATAGCTCCACATATTCTTCTATCAGCACAGGTTCATCTAGCAACTGTTACCCACGCTCAACAACAGATTCCTTCGCACTGTTTGGTTTCATCAAAATTGCCGAAAAATTTCAGGAAAGCAAAGAAAAAAATGCCAATGTTTTTGCACGCTTTTCAGAGAACGTGCTGTATTTCTGTAGACCACATCCCACCTCAGTTGTAGGTGCCAATTTTTGTGGTTGCTTCTTTTTTGATCCTTGTTCAGAGAAAAATAAAAAAATAGTAAAAAAAAAAAAGTTTGATTTCTACTCGTGCCTTTTGGAAAAATCAGGGAAAAAATTAGAAAAAAGGAAAATTCTGGGTTATTGGCTTGTTCTGTGCTTTTCCATCGTCCTTTGTTTTCACCTTGTTGCACTACGTCTCGACACGTCTTAGCCAACAGCTGTGATTTGTACTTTGGATCCGGATTGAACAATCACTAATCTGCACTCGTTAATTGCTAATCCTTGGTGTCATATTGTGTGCCTACCCAAAGCTCCACATATTCTTCTATCAGCACAGGTTCATCTTGCAACTGTTACCCACGCTCAACAACAGATTCCTTCGCCCTGTTTGGTTTCATCAAAATTGCAAAAAAAATTCAGGAAAACAAAAAAAAATTGTAAAAGTTTTTGCACGCTTTTCAAAGAACGTGCTGTATTTCTGTAGACCACATCCCACCTCAGTTGTAGATGCCAATTTTTGTGGTTGCATCTTTTTTGATCCTTGTTCAGAGAAATATAAAAGAAATAGTGAAAAAATAAAAAAGTTTGATTCCTACTAGTGCCTTTTGGAAAAATCACGGAAAAATTCAGGAAAAAGGAAAATTCTGGGTTATTTGCTTTCTCTGTGCGTTCTTTCCATCGTCCTTTGTTTTTACCTTGTTGTGCTACGTCTCGACATGTCTTAGCCAGCAGCTGTGATTTGTACTTTGGATCCGGATTGAACAATCGCTAATCCGCACTCGTTAATTGCTAATCCTTGTTGTCATATTGTGTGCCTACCCATAGCTCCACATATTCTTCTATCAGGACAGGTTCATCTTGCAACTGTTACCCACGCTCAACAACAGATTGCTTCGCCCTGTTTGGTTTCATCAAAATTGCCAAAAAAATTCAGAAAAACCAAGAAAAAAATGTCAATGTTTTTGCACACTTTTCAGAGAACGTGCTGTATTTCTGTAGACCACATCCCACCTCAGTTATAGGTGCCAATTTTTATGGTTGCTTCTTTTTTGATCCTTGTTCAGAGAAAAATAAAAAAATAGTAAAAAAATAAAAAAGTTTGATTTCTACTAGTGCCTTTTGGAAAAATCAGGGAAAAATTCAGGAAAAAGGAAAATTCTGGGTTATTTGCTTGTTCTGTGCTTTTCCATCGTCCTTTGTTTTCACCTTGTTGCACTACGTCTCGACACGTCTTAGCCAGCAGCTGTGATTTGTACTTTGGATCCGGATTGAACAATCACTAATCTGCACTCGTTAATTGCTAATCCTTGCTGTCATATTGTGTGCCTACCCATAGCTCCACATATTCTTCTATCAGCACAGGTTCATCTAGCAACTGTTACCCACGCTCAACAACAGATTCCTTCGCACTGTTTGGTTTCATCAAAATTGCCGAAAAATTTCAGGAAAGCAAAGAAAAAAATGTCAATGTTTTTGCACGCTTTTCAGAGAACGTGCTGTATTTCTGTAGACCACATCCCACCTCAGTTGTAGGTGCCAATTTTTGTGGTTGCTTCTTTTTTGATCCTTGTTCAGAGAAAAATAAAAAAATAGTAAAAAAATAAAAAAGTTTGATTTCTACTCGTGCCTTTTGGAAAAATCAGGGAAAAAATCAGAAAAAAGGAAAATTCTGGGTTATTGGCTTGTTCTGTGCTTTTCCATCGTCCTTTGTTTTCACCTTGTTGCACTACGTCTCGACACGTCTTAGCCAACAGCTGTGATTTGTACTTTGGATCCGGATTGAACAATCACTAATCTGCACTCGTTAATTGCTAATCCTTGGTGTCATATTGTGTGCCTACCCAAAGCTCCACATATTCTTCTATCAGCACAGGTTCATCTTGCAACTGTTACCCACGCTCAACAACAGATTCCTTCGCCCTGTTTGGTTTCATCAAAATTGCAAAAAAAAATTCAGGAAAACAAAAAAAAATTGTAAAAGTTTTTGCACGCTTTTCAAAGAACGTGCTGTATTTCTGTAGACCACATCCCACCTCAGTTGTAGATGCCAATTTTTGTGGTTGCATCTTTTTTGATCCTTGTTCAGAGAAATATAAAAGAAATAGTGAAAAAATAAAAAAGTTTGATTCCTACTAGTGCCTTTTGGAAAAATCAGGGAAAAATTTAGGAAAAAGGAAAATTCTGTGTTATTTGATTTCTCTGTGCGTTCTTTCCATCGTCCTTTGTTTTTACCTTGTTGTGCTACGTCTCGACATGTCTTAGCCAGTAGCTGTGATTTGTGCTTTGGATCCGGATTGAACAATCGCTAATCTGCACTCGTTAATTGTTAATCCTTGTTGTCATATTGTGTGCCTACCCATAGCTCCACATATTCTTCTATCAGGACAGGTTCATCTTGCAACTGTTACCCATGCACAACAACAGATTGCTTCGCCCTGTTTGGTTTCATCAAAATTGCCAAAAAAATTAAGGAAAATAGAGAAAAAAATGTCAATGTTTTTGCACGCTTTTCAGAGAACGTGCTGTATTTCTGTAGACCACATCCCACCTTAGTTGTAGGTGCCAATTTTTGTGGTTGCTTCTTTTTTGATCCTTGTTCAGAGAAAAATAAAAAAATAGTAAAAAAATAAAAAAGTTTGATTTCTACTCGTGCCTTTTGGAAAAATCAGGGAAAAATTTAGGAAAAAGGAAAATTCAGGGTTATTTGCTTGTTTTGCGCTTTTCCATCATCCTTTGTTTTCACCTTGTTGCACTACGTCTCGACACGTCTCAGCCAGCAGCTGTGATTTGTACTTTGGATCCGGATTGAACTATCACTAACCTGCACTCGTTAATTGCTAATCCTTGCTGTCATATTGTGTGCCTACCCATTGCTCCACATATTCTTCTACCAGCACAGGTTCATCTTGCAACTGTTACCCACGCTCAACAACAGATTGCTTCACCCTGTTTGGTTTCATCAAAATTGCAAAAAAATTCAGGAAAACAAAGAAAAAAATGTCAATGTTTTTGCACGCTTTTCAAAGAACGTGCTTTATTTCTGTAGACCGCATCGCACCTCAGTTGTAGATGCCAATTTTTGTGGTTGCATCTTTTTTATCCTTGTCTAGAGAAAAATAAAAGAAATAGTGAAAAAATAAAAAAGTTTGATTCCTACTAGTGCCTTTTAGAAAAATCAGGGCAAAATTCAGGAAAAAGGAAAATTCCGGGTTATTTGCTTTCTGTGTGCGTTCTTTCCATCGTCCTCTGTTTTTACCTTGTTGCGCTACGTCTCGACACGTCTTAGCCAGCAGCGGTGATTTGTACTTTGGATCCGGATTGAACAATCGCTAATCTGCACTCGATAATTGTTAATCCTTGTTGTCATATTGTGTGCCTACCCATAGCTCCACATATTCTTCTATCAGGACAGGTTCATCTTGCAACTGTTACTCACGCTCAACAACAGATTGCTTCGCCCTGTTTGGTTTCATCAAAATTACCAAAAAAAATTTAGGAAAACAAAGAAAAAAATGTCAATGTTTTTGAACGCTTTTCAGAGAACGTGCTGTATTTCTGTAGACCACATCCCACCTCAGTTGTAGGTGCCAATTTTTGTGGTTGCTTCTTTTTTTTATCCTTGTTCAGAGAAAAATAAAAAAATAGTAAAAAAATAAAAAAGTTTGATTTCTACTCGTGCCTTTGGGAAAAATCAGGGAAAAATTCAGGAAAAAGGAAAATTCTGGGTAATTTGCTTGTTCTGTGCTTTTCCATCGTCCTTGTTTTCACCTTGTTGCACTACGTCTCGACACGTCTTAGCCAGCAGCTGTGATTTGTACTTTAGATCCGGATTGAACAATCACTAATCTGCACTCGTTAATTGCTAATCCTTCCTGTCATATTGTGTGCCTACCCATAGCTCCACATATTCTTCTACCAGCACAGGTTCATCTTGCAACTGTTACCCACGCTCAACAACAGATTGCTTCGCCCTGTTTGGTTTCATCAAAATTGCCAAAAAAATTCAGGAAAATAGAGAAAAAAATGTCAATGTTTTTGCACGCTTTTCAGAGAACGTGCTGTATTTCTGTAGACCACATCCCACCTCAGTTGTAGGTGCCAATTTTTGTGGTTGCTTCTTTTTTTATCCTTGTTCAGAGAAAAATAAAAAAAATAGTAAAAAAATAAAAAAGTTTGATTTCTACTCGTGCCTTTGGGAAAAATCAGGGAAAAATTCAGGAAAAAGGAAAATTCTAGGTAATTTGCTTGTTCTGTGCTTTTCCATCGTTCTTGTTTTCACCTTGTTGCACTACGTCTCGACACGTCTTAGCCAGCAGCTGTGATTTGTACTTTGGATCCGGATTGAACAATCACTAATCTGCACTCGTTAATTGCTAATCCTTGCTGTCATATTGTGTGCCTACCCATAGCTCCACATATTCTTCTATCAGCACAGGTTCATCTTGCAACTGTTACCCACGCTCAACAACAGATTGCTTCGCCCTGTTTGGTTTCATCAAAATTGCCAAAAAAATTCAGGAAAACAAAGAAAAAAATGTCAATGTTTTTGCAAGCTTTTCAGAGAACGTGCTGTATTTCTGTAGACCACATCCCACCTCAGTTGTAGGTGCCAATTTTTGTGGTTGCTTCTTTTTTTATCATTGTTCAGAGAAAAATAAAAAAATAGTAAAAAAATAAAAAAGTTTGATTTCTACTCGTGCCTTTTGGAAAAATCAGGGAAAAATTCAGGAAAAAGGAAAATTCCGGGTTATTTGCTTGTTCTGTGCTTTTCCATCGTCCTTTGTTTTCACCTTGTTGCACTACTTCTCGACACGTCTTAGCCAGCAACTGTGATTTGTACTTTGGATCCGGATTGAACAATCACTAATCTGCACTCGTTAATTGCTAATCCTTGCTGTCATATTGTGTGCCTACCCATAGCTCCACATATTCTTCTATCAGCACAGGTTCATCTTGCAACTGTTACCCACGCTCAACAACAGATTCCTTCGCCCTATTTGGTTTCATCAAAATTGCAAAAAAAATTCAGGAAAACAATGAAAAAAAAATTGTAAAAGTTTTTGCACGCTTTTCAAAGAACGTGCTGTATTTCTGTAGACCACATCCCACCTCAGTTGTAGATGCCAATTTTTGTGGTTGCATCTTTTTTGATCCTTGTTCAGAGAAATATAAAAGAAATAGTGAAAAAATAAAAAAGTTTGATTCCTACTAGTGCCTTTTGGAAAAATCACGGAAAAATTCAGGAAAAAGGAAAATTCTGGGTTATTTGCTTTCTCTGTGCGTTCTTTCCATCGTCCTTTGTTTTTACCTTGTTGTGCTACGTCTCGACATGTCTTAGCCAGCAGCTGTGATTTGTACTTTGGATCCGGATTGAACAATCGCTAATCCGCACTCGTTAATTGTTAATCCTTGTTGTCATATTGTGTGCCTACCCATAGCTCCACATATTCTTCTATCAGGACACGTTCATCTTGCAACTGTTACCCACGCTCAACAATAGATTGCTTCGCCCTGATTGGTTTCATCAAAATTGCCAAAAAAATTCATGAAAACAAAGAAAAAATTGTCAATGTTTTTGCACGCTTTTCAAAGAATGTGCTGTATTTCTGTAGACCACATCCCACCTCCGTTGTTGGTGCCAATTTTTGTGGTTGCTTCTTTTTTGATCCTTGTTTAGAGAAAAATAAAAAAATAGTAAAAAAAGTTTGATTTCTACTCGTGCCTTTTGGAAAAATCAGGGAAAAATTCAGGAAAAAGGAAAATTCTGGGTTATTTGCTTGTTTTGTGTTTTTCCATCGTCCATTGTTTTCATGTTGTTGCACTACGTCTCGACACGTCTTATCCAGCAGCTGTGATTTGTACTTTGGATCCGGATTGAACAATCATTAATCTGCACTCGTTAATTGCTAATCCTTGCTGTCATATTGTGTGCCTACCCATAGTTCCATATATTCTTCTATCAACACAGGTTCATCTTGCAACTGTTACCCACGCACAACAACAGATTGCTTCGCCCTGTTTGGTTTCATCGAAATTGCCAAAAAATTTCAGGAAAACAAAAAAAATGTCAATGTTTTTGCACGCTTTTCAGAGAACGTGCTGTATTTCTGTAGACCACATCCCACCTTAGTTGTAGGTGCCAATTTTTGTGGTTGCTTCTTTTTTGATCCTTGTTCAGAGAAAAATAAAAAAATAGTAAAAAAATAAAAAAGTTTGATTTCTACTCGTGCCTTTTGGAAAAATCAGGGAAAAAATCAGGAAAAAGGAAAATTCCGGGTTATTTGCTTGTTCTGTGCTTTTCCATCGTCTTTTGTTTTCACCTTGTTGCACTGCGTCTCGACACGTCTTAGCCAGCAGCTGTGATTTGTACTTTGGATCCGGATTGAACAATCACTAATCTGCACTCATTAATTGCTAATCCTTGCTATCATATTGTGTGCCTACCCATAGCTCCACATATTCTGCTATCAGCACAGGTTCATCTTGCAACTGTTACCCACGCTCAACAACAGATTGCTTCGCCCTGTTTGGTTTCATCAAAATTGCAAAAAAAATCAGGAAAACAAAGAAAAAAAATTGTAAAAGTGTTTGCACGCTTTTCAGAGAACGTGTTGTATTTCTGTAGACCACATCCCACCTCAGTTGTACGTGCCAATTTTTGTGGTTGCTTTTTTTTGATCCTTGTTTAGAGAAAAATAAAAAGAAATAGTGAAAAAATAAAAAAGTTTGATTCCTACTAGTGCCTTTTGGAAAAATCAGGGAAAAATTCAGGAAAAAGAAAAATTCCGGGTTGTTTGCTTTCTCTGTGCGTTCTTTCCATCGTCCTTTGTTTTTACCTTGTTGTGCTACGTCTCGACATGTCTTAGCCAGCAGCTGTGATTTGTACTTTGGATCCGGATTGAACAAACGCTAATCCCCACTCGTTAATTGTTAATCCTTGTTGTCATATTGTGTGCCTACCCATAGCTCCACATATTCTTCTATCAGGACAGGTTCATCTTGCAACTGTTACCCACGCTCAACAACAGATTGCTTCGCCCTGTTTGGTTTCATCAAAATTGCCAAAAAAATTTAGAAAAATAAAGAAAAAAATGTCAATGTTTTTGCACAGTTTTCAGAGAACGTGCTGTATTTCTGTAGACCACATCCCACCTCAGTTGTAGGTGCCAATTTTTATGGTTGCTTCTTTTTTGATCCTTGTTCAGAGAAAAATAAAAAAATAGTAAAAAAATAAAAAAGTTTGATTTCTACTAGTGCCTTTTGGAAAAATCAGGGAAAAATTCAGGAAAAAGGAAAATTCTGGGTTATTTGCTTGTTCTGTGCTTTTCCATCGTCCTTTGTTTTCACCTTGTTGCACTACGTCTCGACACGTCTTAGCCAGCAGCTGTGATTTGTACTTTGGATCCGGATTGAACAATCACTAATCTGCACTCGTTAATTGCTAATCCTTGCTGTCATATTGTGTGCCTACCCATAGCTCCACATATTCTTCTATCAGCACAAGTTCATCTAGCAACTGTTACCCACGCTCAACAACAGATTCCTTCGCACTGTTTGGTTTCATCAAAATTGCCAAAAAATTTCAGGAAAACAAAGAAAAAAATGTCAATGTTTTTGCACGCTTTTCAGAGAACGTGCTGTATTTCTGTAGACCACATCTCACCTCAGTTGTAGGTGCCAATTTTTGTGGTTGCTTCTTTTTTAATCCTTGTTCAGAGAAAAATAAAAAAATAGTAAAAAAATAAAAAAGTTTGATTTCTACTCGTGCCTTTTGGAAAAATCAGGGAAAAAATCAGAAAAAAGGAAAATTCTGGGTTATTGGCTTGTTCTGTGCTTTTCCATCGTCCTTTGTTTTCACCTTGTTGCACTACGTCTCGACACGTCTTAGCCAACAGCTGTGATTTGTACTTTGGATCCGGATTGAACAATCACTAATCTGCACTCGTTAATTGCTAATCCTTGCTGTCATATTGTGTGCCTACCCAAAGCTCCACATATTCTTCTATCAGCACAGGTTCATCTTGCAACTTTTACCCACGCTCAACAACAGATTCCTTCGCCCTGTTTGGTTTCATCAAAATTGCAAAAAAAATTCAGGAAAACAAAAAAAATTGTAAAAGTTTTTGCACGCTTTTCAAAGAACGTGCTGTATTTCTGTAGACCACATCCCACCTCAGTTGTAGATGCCAATTTTTGTGGTTGCATCTTTTTTTATCCTTGTTCAGAGAAATATAAAAGAAATAGTGAAAAAATAAAAAAGTTTGATTCCTACTAGTGCCTTTTGGAAAAATCAGGGTAAAATTTAGGAAAAAGGAAAATTCTGTGTTATTTGCTTTCTCTGTGCGTTCTTTCCATCGTCCTTTGTTTTTACCTTGTTGTGCTACGTCTCGACATGTCTTAGCCAGTAGCTGTGATTTGTGCTTTGGATCCGGATTGAACAATCGCTAATCTGCACTCGTTAATTGTTAATCCTTGTTGTCATATTGTGTGCCTACCCATAGCTCCACATATTCTTCTATCAGGACAGGTTCATCTTGCAACTGTTACCCACGCTCAACAACAGATTGCTTCACCCTGTTTGGTTTCATCAAAATTGCCAAAAAAATTCAGGAAAATAGAGAAAAAAATGTCAATGTTTTTGCACGCTTTTCAGAGAACGTGCTGTATTTCTGTAGACCACATCCCACCTCAGTTGTAGGTGCCAATTTTTGTGGTTGCTTCTTTTTTGATCCTTGTTCAGAGAAAAATAAAAAAATAGTAAAAAAATAAAAAAGTTTGATTTCTACTCGTGCCGTTCGGAAAAATCAGGGAAAAATTTAGGAAAAAGGAAAATTCCAGGTTATTTGCTTGTTTTGCGCTTTTCCATCATCCTTTGTTTTCACCTTGTTGCACTACGTCTCGACACGTCTCAGCCAGCAGCTGTGATTTGTACTTTGGATCCGGATTGAACAATCACTAACCTGCACTCGTTAATTGCTAATCCTTGCTGTCATATTGTGTGCCTACCAATAGCTCCACATATTCTTCTACCAGCATAGGTTCATCTTGCAACTGTTACCCACGCTCAACAACAGATTGCTTCACCCTATTTGGTTTCATCAAAATTGCAAAAAAAATTCAGGAAAACAAAGAAAAAAAATGTCAGTGTTTTTGCACGCTTTTCAAAGAACGTGCTTTATTTCTGTAGACCGCATCGCACCTCAGTTGTAGATGCCAATTTTTGTGGTTGCATCTTTTTTTATCCTTGTTTAGAGAAAAATAAAAGAAATAGTGAAAAAATAAAAAAGTTTGATTCCTACTAGTGCCTTTTAGAAAAATCAGGGCAAAATTCAGGAAAAAGGAAAATTCCGGGTTATTTGCTTTCTGTGTGCGTTCTTTCCATCGTCCTTTGTTTTTACCTTGTTGCGCTACGTCTCGACACGTCTTAGCCAGCAGCGGTGATTTGTACTTTGGATCCGGATTGAACAATCGCTAATCTGCACTCGTTAATTGTTAATCCTTGTTGTCATATTGTGTGCCTACCCATAGCTCCACATATTCTTCTATCAGGACAGGTTCATCTTGCAACTGTTACTCACGCTCAACAACAGATTGCTTCGCCCTGTTTGGTTTCATCAAAATTACCAAAAAAATTTAGGAAAACAAAGAAAAAAATGTCAATGTTTTTGCACGCTTTTCAGAGAACGTGCTGTATTTCTGTAGACCACATCCCACCTCAGTTGTAGGTGCCAATTTTTGTGGTTGCTTCTTTTTTTTATCCTTGTTCAGAGAAAAATAAAAAAATAGTAAAAAAATAAAAAAGTTTGATTTCTACTCGTGCCTTTTGGAAAAATCAGGGAAAAATTCAGGAAAAAGGAAAATTCTGGGTAATTTGCTTGTTCTGTGCTTTTCCATCGTCCTTGTTTTCACCTTGTTGCACTACGTCTCGACACGTCTTAGCCAGCAGCTGTGATTTGTACTTTGGATCCGGATTGAACAATCACTAATCTGCACTCGTTAATTGCTAATCCTTCCTGTCATATTGTGTGCCTACCCATAGCTCCACATATTCTTCTACCAGCACAGGTTCATCTTGCAACTGTTACCCACGCTCAACAACAGATTGCTTCACCCTGTTTGGTTTCATCAAAATTGCAAAAAAAATTCAGGAAAACAAAGAAAAAAAATGTCAATGTTTTTGCACGCTTTTCAAAGAACGTGCTTTATTTCTGTAGACCGCATCGCACCTCAGTTGTAGATGCCAATTTTTGTGGTTGCATCTTTTTTTATCCTTGTTTTGAGAAAAATAAAAGAAATAGTGAAAAAATAAAAAAGTTTGATTCCTACTAGTGCCTTTTAGAAAAATCAGGGCAAAATTCAGGAAAAAGGAAAATTCCGGGTTATTTGCTTTCTGTGTGCGTTCTTTCCATCGTCCTTTGTTTTTACCTTGTTGCGCTACGTCTCGACACGTCTTAGCCAGCAGCGGTGATTTGTACTTTGGATCCGGATTGAACAATCGCTAATCTGCACTCGTTGATTGTTAATCCTTGTTGTCATATTGTGTGCCTACCCATAGCTCCACATATTCTTCTATCAGGACAGGTTCATCTTGCAACTGTTACTCACGCTCAACAACAGATTGCTTCGCCCTGTTTGGTCTCATCAAAATTACCAAAAAAATTTAGGAAAACAAAGAAAAAAATGTCAATGTTTTTGCACGCTTTTCAGAGAACGTGCTGTATTTCTGTAGACCACATCCCACCTCAGTTGTAGATGCCAATTTTTGTGGTTGCATCTTTTTTGATCCTTGTTCAGAGAAATATAAAAGAAATAGTGAAAAAATAAAAAAGTTTGATTCCTACTAGTGCCTTTTGGAAAAATCAGGGAAAAATTTAGGAAAAAGGAAAATTCTGTGTTATTTGCTTTCTCTGTGCGTTCTTTCCATCGTCCTTTGTTTTTACCTTGTTGTGCTACGTCTCGACATGTCTTAGCCAGTAGCTGTGATTTGTGCTTTGGATCCGGATTGAACAATCGCTAATCTGCACTCGTTAATTGTTAATCCTTGTTGTCATATTGTGTGCCTACCCATAGCTCCACATATTCTTCTATCAGGACAGGTTCATCTTGCAACTGTTACCCACGCTCAACAACAGATTGCTTCGCCCTGTTTGGTTTCATCAAAATTGCCAAAAAAATTCAGGAAAACAGAGAAAAAAATATCAATGTTTTTGCACGCTTTTCAGAGAACGTGCTGTATTTCTGTAGACCACATCCCACCTCAGTTGTAGGTGCCAATTTTTGTGGTTGCTTCTTTTTTGATCCTTGTTCAGAGAAAAATAAAAAAATAGTAAAAAAATAAAAAAGTTTGATTTCTACTCGTGCCTTTTGGAAAAATCATGGAAAAATTTAGGAAAAAGGAAAATTCCTGGTTATTTGCTTGTTTTGCGCTTTTCCATCATCCTTTGTTTTCACCTTGTTGCACTACGTCTCGACACGTCTCTGCCAGCAGCTGTGATTTGTACTTTGGATCCGGATTGAACAATCACTAACCTGCACTCGTTAATTGCTAATCCTTGCTGTCATATTGTGTGCCTACCCATAGCTCCACATATTCTTCTACCAGCACAGGTTAATCTTGCAACTGTTACCCACGCTCAACAACAGATTGCTTCACCCTGTTTGGTTTCATCAAAATTGCAAAAAAAATTCAGGAAAATAAAGAAAAAAATGTCAATGTTTTTGCACGCTTTTCAAAGAACGTGCTTTATTTCTGTAGACCGCATCGCACCTCAGTTGTAGATGCCAATTTTTGTGGTTGCATCTTTTTTTATCCTTGTTTAGAGAAAAATAAAAGAAATAGTGAAAAAATAAAAAAGTTTGATTCCTACTAGTGCCTTTTAGAAAAATCAGGGCAAAATTCAGGAAAAAGGAAAATTCCGGGTTATTTGCTTTCTGTGTGCGTTCTTTCCATCGTCCTTTGTTTTTACCTTGTTGCGCTACGTCTCGACACGTCTTAGCCAGCAGCGGTGATTTGTACTTTGGATCCGGATTGAACAAT
>JAKOGQ010000445.1:0-17017 GCA_022457205.1 Saccharum spontaneum
TTTTGTAGACCACATCCCACCTTAGTTGTAGGTGCCAATTTTTGTGGTTGCATCTTTTTTTATCCTTGTTCAGAGGAAAAATAAAAAAAATAGCGAAAAAATAAAAAAGTTTGATTCCTACTAGTGCCTTTTGGAAAAAATCAGGGAAAAATTCAGGAAAAAGGAAAATTTCAGGTTATTTGCTTGTTCTGTGCGTTCTTTCCATTGTCCTTTTTTTTCACTTTGTTGCGCTACGTCTCGACACGTCTTAACCAGCAGCTGTGATTTGTACTTTGGATCCGGATTGAACAATCGCTAATCTGCACTCGTTAATTGTTAATCCTTGCTGTCATATTGTGTGCCTACCCATAGCTCCACATATTCTTCTATCAGCACAGGTGTTGGGCATTCTTAACGTCATTACCAAAAGTAGACTTAGTTTTTCTAATTCTAATAACGGCGCCAAAAATACCGAACCTATCCCTCATGCCACTTAAGCCAAGTTGTCATCCCCAGCATGACATGAGAGACGCGGTATTGAAATATGCAACTGCTCTTCTAATAAATAATAAATAAGATCTGCAAGCGCACAGATTAATACCGATGTAGCATTTTAAACCGGGATGTATTCCAGGTATCGTTGTTTATATTTTTACCACTGGGAAGGGATTACAAACATCAATGTTGATTATGGAATGGAATATAGGAATGAGTATCAATCATTGCATGTATAAGTGAGAGCATTCATCTATCTCTTGCATACAGGGGTAAGTGTCACATAAAATATAGATAAAGTATGAATGGTGACAAAGATAATTAATCTGATCAGCTAGCCACATATAATAATGATAAGCACCACAACAGATATTCTAGCAAGTCATTAGCATGGTATTAGGATGAACTACAAGGATATTTCCTAAGTTATTCTTAACTATAATGTCTAGCATATCATAGTTAGTGCAAGTACACTTGGCAATCATTGCGAGAAAGGACTACGCCCATGCATAGTGATATTATCAAGGAAGATGAGAAACATAGCAATCACTCCCCCGTAATAATGTTGCTCTGCCTGCCTTACACACGGGAGAGGGACTATATAAGAACCAACGAAGCTGTCACCATCGCGGACCACCCCACGATCCGGCATATAAGGTGCAATCGCAGATAAATATGGTCTAAGCACCACGCCTACATAATATTTATCATTTACCCATGGATCCGATGGATAAACGCTATACGATCCTAACATGTATATAATTCCAATCTAACTAAGCCAAGCGTATAACTACGATAAACTAAGAACAATATAATTGCAAACATAAACAAGTAGAGCATAGTCATAATCAATATATTGAAATAGGACAAAGTTGTATTCATAATATTGAAGAACAAAGATGAACAATGAAGAACAGTAAAGGAATTACCAAGAATCCTCTTGACAGAACCGGAAACCAATCGAAGATTGACTCCTTCTAGTTCTAATCCTATGTAGCTACGCTATACTAGAGATCTTGTTGATGTGGTGGCTCTAGGGCTTGATCAGAGACTCTCCTCCTGAGATTAGGGTTTGAAGAATTGAGAATGAGGGAGTGCCTCCTCCAGGGGCCAGGGGTCCTGCTTATATAGCCCCTCAAGTGAACGTGGGCCGTCGGATCAAACCGACATTAATCGCACGGTTTTCCTTGATCCCTTAGGTTGGTGGAGCATAATCCGCGAGACGGAGCCTGATTGGCTCTCAGGCCAGGGCGGGCGCCCTAGGGAGCAGGGCGGGCGCCCTGCCTCCGGGCCCGTTCGGCCTCCCGTTCTATCTCGTGGCTTCTGGAGTCTTCTAGATGATAGAAAATCGGTGAAAACAGACAAACACCAAAACTCGTGGAATTCTGTCAGATAAAACCCTAAGTCTAGGTGTTGGTTGCATTTGGATCCTTTTCTTTATTTATTTGATAACTCTATTTGGTACTTAAGGACCGTCAACAAACTCCCCTAAGCTTACCTCTTGCTCGTCCCTGAGCAAGGATAGACTCATTATGGATCAGAAGTTGCTGCAACGCCTTTGAACGTTGACGGTACATATGCTTTCAAATAAGGTCCAATCCCTGAGTTAGAGTAAACTGTCAAGACTTAAAACTTACTCATTTTACCTTTCACCATGGGGCTTGCAACCGTCACCTGCATCTTGAGTGGTTAAAAGATAGAACGGTCTAGTCAAACGCCATGTCTCTTATTCTTGATCAGCTATAGCTCTGGAGTTTTTGCAAATTTTTCAAATAAAACTCAGAGATTCCTTGTATGACTTTCTCGGGTCTCTCTTTTGTGGTATTTCTGGATCCTTACCAAGGCAGTAATGGTATATGCCTTCTCTCTCAAAGTATGTGGTATTTATGGTATAAGGCGTAGTGACATTGCCTTCTCTCTCACCCTACTCTAATAAGGCTTTGATATCTGGAGCTCATAGGTGGGAGATACAGTATACATACTCATAGAACATTTATTGCATAGTCAAACCATGGATCCAGAGAAACAAGTCAATAAGTCAAATCAAGATGTGCATGTGTGGTGAATGAGTGGTGTATGGTGATAACAAAAGTCTAATGCTCTTTTTGAGGGAATACATACCTTTCTTGCTTTTTGAAACTTTTTAGCAGAATGAGATGCTCTAATTTTTTTTCTCTAAGGTGGGTATCTTGTACCCCTAATTCTACTGTCAGACACATGTCCATTTTTACCTCTCGTCTCACTTTTTCTTTCTTCGAGGTTCCGAGCACTTGCTCCTTTTTATTTCCTCATTTTTATATATTTTTTTAGAGCAATCTCCCTCTTTTGAAAATATAGCAAGTGGTAGTAGAAATGACTTGAGCATTAACTTCACAGGGAATAACAGGAATGGAATAATGTTTTTGGCTATTCTCTCCCGGGTCAGGAGTAGAATAATTTTGGGTGAATCTGGAGATGGAAATGAGTGGATATATGTGGATGCGTACTTCCGGAGTAGAAGCAGCATGTATGAGTGAACGTGCAAGTGAATCTTGATTTTAACCACATGACAAGTTCCTAAGGGTCTACACAGCTTGACCACACTCAATGCCCATAAGCAGTAAGTAGTAAAAGTGCGGCTCTTATTCTAACAAGCATGTATATATGGCTGCGGTAGAAATTTAAACTCTCATCATACAGGAACTCATCATGCAACATTTTAAAGATTTTCAAAGATAAAATTCTCCAGAATTCTAGCATCTCTAGGAACAGATAAATAGCAGCTCAACCTTCCCATATCATATCCGCTAACAACTTAGACTTCAGATCAAGTTCTCTTCCCACTAGTTCAGGTTTAGAGCCAGTTTTAAATTATAACAGTTATGTCTAAACTAGAGAGAGAACAAATTTGAAAATTAGGCAGAGCAACTATTCATCATATCCATGCTAGAGTTTTATTTTCAAGATTCAGTTTAGCATAGCTACTTTATTTATTTATTAAACTAAGCAAATATATATAAACACAAAATATTTATTTGGGTTTTCATGATTATGCATCTTTTTATTTTAATAAAGCATAGGTATAAATGTAGATAAAAATACTTATCAGGATAAATGGGGGTGCTCTCCCCCAAGCTGGATCTTGACGTAATTTCTTCTGATGTAGCTAGCAGGTGCAGAGGTGTATTTGAATGTCGGCAGCACCCTGACAACGATTAGGATGTCCTCCATCTGCTAGTCTTCCTGAATTCTGTGGAGCTCAAATAGACAACAAAGCTTCGTGGAACTTGATTAAGCGTTAGCATAAATATCTAGCCTTTATCATGTTTGAGCTTCCTTGATAAATGTCACTCTCTATTTTTATTTTCATTTTTATAGAACAGAAAAAATATATATTATTTATTTTTTTTATGCCACCACAGTGAATGTACTTATGGGTTTTATGCCACTCGCATACTCACATGGGGCTTACTGTTTTCAACATTTTTTTAGACAGAATGAACATGATTAACTGAGCAATAATTAAAGGGAAAATGATAACTACCAAGTTTACCTCTTGGCACGCCGTTCGGTGTTTTTAAGTCCTCCGAATAGGACTTCTTTTCTTCTTAGTTCTCCTAGGATTTGGGTGGCGTAGACGGTGGTTCCGGCAGCGCCTCCTCTTCTTGTGTAACTGTCTTCACTTTCCATACCCGACTTGGTGCTTCGGTCTCCTGTTGTGTATCCTCGGGCCTTATGACCTCTCCTTCATAGTTTGCCCATACGTCCTTGATGGTTTGCCTCCTTTGGTTACGGTTACGTCGCCTTCTTCTTGTCTTGACCTGCTTAGAATCTTCAACTATATAGTTAGGGTCATTAAAGTAGCGGCGTACCTTCTCAGAGGGGAAATGCATATGGACTTCTCCGGTTCCAATGTAGATGATTGCTTTGACGGTGCCTAGGAACGGTCTTCCTAGGATGATGGGTGGATCGTACTCGTCGTCTCCCATGTCAATGACCTTTGACCTTTCGGGATGTCTGATCTGCCATCTGGAGCTGAGTGTATGTTGGTTTTAAGGGCATGGTCCCGTACAAGAGCTGATAGGTGACTGTGGCCATTATGTTGACGCCTGATCCAGTGTCGCAGAGCGCCTTCTGAAAGGAGTATCCATTGATTGAGCACTCAATGCTTGGCATACCTAGGTCGTCCTTCTTGTTCAGGAAGGGCGACTTGAGTCGACCATCTTGACCTCCTTGAACTGCAGTGACCATCTTAGCTGATTCGGTCCATCCTTGGTTGTTCTTGTTCTACTTGTTCCTCCTGTTGGTCCTCTTCCTTGGTTCATGTTGGGGTTGCTCTGGAATTTGTGTAATCTTGTTCTTGAAGGAAAACGTCTCCTTCCTCCCCTTGATGTTGAAGTTGATCTTCGCAGCGCTGGCGTAGATGACAGCTCCCGAGGTGTTCAGGAATGGCCTTCCCAGAATAACTGGTGACCTCTCATCGGACCCGGTCTCTATCACCACGAAGTCAGCTGGAGCGTACGAGGTACCAACTCGGACACACATGTTCTTTAATATTCCTTTAGGAAAGCTTAGTGTCCGATCTGCAAGCTGTAAACACATAGTTGTTTCTGATAAAGGATATGTAAAGAATTTTTCATAGAGTACCCTAGGCATAATGTTGATGCTGGAGCCAAAGTCGCAGAGTGCTTCTGGGAAGTCCACCATGCCGATGGAGATCGGGATGACGGGGCGTCCTAGATCGCCTCTCTTGACTGGCAGAAGGTCATTATGTACTCCGACAGCGGGATTACTCCAATAGTTACCTGCATCAAACATGTCTACAAGATTTGCAGATTCTAATGCTTCCGGTTGTGATGGTATACCGGGGTTAGTAGCAGGAACAGCAGCAGCTATTTGATTTAACTGAGATTCAATCATTTTATTAAAGCTAATTTGGTTTTTGATGGCAGTAGAGAAATTATCCATTCTATTATTTATGTTTTCTAGTATTTTATCATTGGATGCCAATTTCTTAGACAAGTTATCCATTAGCTTTCCTTGATTAGACACTAACTCTCTCTGGGGTGGAAAATTATTATTGTTGTTGTAAGAGTTATTACCTTGATAATTACCTAAGTAGTTACCTGAGTAGTTAGGCCTCTGTTGATTCCAACCTTGATTTTGTTGAGGACGGTTGTAGTTGTTGTTGTTGATGATGTACCTTGCATCCTTAAGCATCTCAGGGCAGTGATTGCCTGAGTGTCCAGTATCTCCACATTCCTCACAAGTCATGTGAGAGTCGTAGACGTTCATGACTTCTCTTTTGTCTCCAGCTTTGTCATCGAGCTTTTTCATGAGTAGGTCTAACTTTGCAGACAGCATGTCTACCTCCTTGAGCTGGTGCATACCTCCACCCTTCTTGCGAGTTTGAGTCCTCTCTTCGTTCCAACCTTGGTTGGACGCCATCTTCTCCACAAGGGCTGTAGCTTGTGGTATGGTGAGTGATAGAAATGCGCCTCCAGCTGCAGCATCCATGGTCTCACGAGCACTAGTGATGAGCCCATGATAGAAAGTCTGCATAAGTAGCCAGCTCTCCATTCCATGATGGGGACATTCTAGGATGTAATCTTGAAAGCGCTCCCATGCTTCTAGAACGGATTCATCATGTTGTTGCTGAAAACTTGTAATCTTCCCACGGAGAGCATTGGTCTTGCCCATGGGAAAGAACTTAGCCAGAAAGTTCGTACAGCAGAGTGCCCATGTAGTGTTCTTATCCTTCGTCGCGTAGAACCACTGCTTCGCTCTCCCCAATAGTGAGAATGGGAAAAGGCGAAGTAGTATGGCGTCTCTGGGAACATCTAATAAAGTGAATGTGCTGCAAATCTCCAGGAAGTGTTGGAGATGAGCACTTGCATCTTCGTGCGGCTTCCCACAAAACTGGTTGGCTTGTACCATGTTGATGAGCCCTGGCTTGAGCTCAAAGTTCTTGTCGATGGCCGCGGCAGGTCCAGTGCGGATGTTGTCCGTAGTGGGAGCTGAGAACTCGCGGATCGTCTTGTTCGCCATGGCTACGAACTCTGTTGACAAATTCCAGATGAAACTTCGGCGGTCTTCTGGATTGGATGAAGTGTTGCGTCGAAGTGTTGACTTCTTGAGCTTGGCTCTTGCCCCTCTGATTAATGCTTCGGGGTTGTCAACAAAATTTTCTGGAAGATGTCCTCTATTCATACATCACCATGCAAAACAATAAGAATGGAAAAAAATACAGGGGTAAATCTATATGGGAGAATTGATGATCTCAATCACTTAATGATGCGAATGATGACTCAAATTCTGTATTCATTCCTTGTTAGTAAATCAACCTTCCCCGGCAACGGCGCCAAAAATGCTTGTTGGGCATTCTTAACGTCATTACCAAAAGTAGACTTAGTTTTCTAATTCTGATAACGGCGCCAAAAATGCCGAACCTATCCCTCATGCCACTTAAGCCAAGTTGTCATCCCCAGCATGACATGAGAGACGCGGTATTGAAATATGCAACTGCTCTTCTAAATAAATAATAAATAAGATCTGCAAGCGCACAGATTAATACCGATGTAGCATTTTAACCGGGAAGTATTCCAGGTATCGTTATTTATATTTTTGCCACTGGGAAGGGATTACTAACATCAATGTTGATTATGGAATGGAATATAGGAATGAGTATCAATCATTGCATGTATAAGTGAGAGCATTCATCTATCTCTTGCATACAGGGGTAAGTGTCACATAAAATATAGATAAAGTATGAATGGTGACAAAGATAATTAATCTGATCAGCTAGCCACATATAATAATGATAAGCACCTCAACAGATATTCTAGCAAGTCATTAGCATGGTATTAGGACGAACTACAAGGATATTTCCTAAGTTATTCTTAACTATAAAGTCTAGCATAACATAGTTAGTGCAAGCACACTTGGCAATCATTGCGAGAAAGGACTACGCCCATGCATAGTGATATTATCAAGGAAGATGAGAAACAGAGCAATCACTCCCCCGTAATAATGTTGCTCTGCCTGCCTTACACACGGGAGGGGGACTATATAAGAACCAACGAAGCTGTCACCATCGCGGACCACCCCACGATCCGGCATATAAGGTGCAATCGCAGATAAATATGGTCTAAGCACCACGCGTACACAATATTTATCATTTACCCATGGATCCGATGGATAAACGCTATACGATCCTAAACATGTATATAATTCCATTCTAACTAAGCCAAGCGTATAACTACGATAAACTAAGAACAATATAATTGCAAACATAAACAAGTAGAGCATAGTCATAATCAATATATTGAAATAGAACAAAGTTGTATTCATAATATTGAAGAACAAAGATGAACAATGAAGAACAGTAAAGGAATTACCAAGAATCCTCTTGACAGATTCGGAAACCAATCGAAGATTGACTCCTTCTAGTTCTAATCCTATGTAGCTATGCTATACTAGAGATCTAGTTGATGTGGTGGCTCTAGGGCTTGATCAGAGACTCTCCTCCTGAGATTAGGGTTTGAAGAATTGAGAATGAGGGAGTGCCTCCTCCAGGGGCCAGGGGTCCTGCTTATATAGCCCCTTCAAGTGAACGTGGGCCGTCGGATCAAACCGACATTAATCGCACGGTTTTCCTTGATCCCTTAGGTCGGTGGAGCATAATCCGTGAGACGGAGCCTGATTGGCTCTCAGGCCAGGGCGGGCGCCCTAGGGAGCAGGGCGGGCGCCCTGCCTCCGGGCCCGTTCGGCCTCCCGTTCGATCTCGTGGCTTCTGGAGTCTTCTAGATGATAGAAAATCGGTGAACACGTTATTATCTCTATGTAAACCCGATGTGTGGGCCTCCGTATTTTCTGATAACCCCCTGCAGAAACAGACAAACACCAAAACTCTTGGAATTCTGTCAGATAAAACCCTAAGTCTAGGTGTTGGTTGCATTTGGATCCTTTTCTTTATTTATTTGATAACTCTATTTGGTACTTAAGGACCGTCAACAACAGGTTCATCTTGCAACTGTTACCCACGCTCAATAATAGATTGCTTCGCCCTATTTGGTTTCAACAAAATTGACAAAAAAATTTAGGAAAACACAAAAAAATTGTCAAAGTTTTTGCACGCTTTTCAGAGAACGTGCTATATTTATGTAGACCACATCCCACCTCAGTTGTAGGTGCCAATTTTTGTGGTTGCATCTTTTTTGATCCTTGTTCAGAGAAAAAAAAATAGTGAAAAAATAAAAAAGTTTGATTCCTACTAGTGCCTTTTGGAAAAATCAGGGAAAAATTCAGGAAAAAGGAAAATTTCGGGTTATTTGCTTGTTCTGTGCGTTCTTTCCATCGTCCTTTGTTTTCACCTTATTGCGCTATGTCTCGACACGTCTTAGACAGCAGCTGTGATTTGTACTTTGGATCCGGATTGAACAATCGCTAATCTGCACTCGTTAATTGCTAATCCTTGCTGTCATATTGTGTGCCTACCCATAGCTCCAAATATTCTTCTATCAGCACAGGTTCATCTTACAACTGTTACCCACGCTCAACAACGGATTACTTCGCCTTGTTTGGTTTCATCAAAATTGCTAAAAAAATTCAGGAAAACAAAAAAAATTGTCAAAGTTTTTGCACGCTTTTCAGAGAACGTGCTGTATTTCTGTAGACCACATCCCACATCAGTTGTAGGTGCCAATTTTTGTGGTTGCATCTTTTTTCATCCTTGTTCAGAGAAAAATAAAAAATAGCGAAAAAATAAAAAAGTTTGATTCCTACTAGTGCCTTTTGGAAAAATCAGGGAAAAATTCAGGAAAAGGGAAAATTTTCGGGTTATTTGCTTGTTTTGTGCGTTCTTTCCATCGTCCTTTGTTTTTACCTTGTTGCGCTACGTCTCGACACGTCTTAGCCAGCAGTTGTGATTTGTACTTTGGACCTGGATTGAACAATTGCTAATCTGCACTCGTTAATTGCTAATCCTTGCTGTCATATTGTGTGCCTACCCATAGCTCCACATATTCTTCTATCAGCACAGGTTTATCTTGCAACTGGTACCCACGCTCAATAACATATTGCTTTGCCCTGTTTGGTTTCATCAAAATTGCCAAAAATAATCAGGAAAATAAAGAAAAAAAATTTCAAAGTTTTTGCACGCTTTTCAGAAAATGTGCTGTATTTCTGTAGACCACATCCCACCATAGTTATTGGTGCCAATTTTTATGGTTACATCTTTTTTGATCCTTGTTCAGAGAAAAATAAAAAAATAGTGAAAAAATAAAAAAGTTTGATTCCTACTGGTGCCTTTTGGAAAAATCGGGGAAGAATTCAGGAAAAAGGAAAATTCCGGATTATTTGCTTGTTCTGTGCGTTCCTTCCATCATCCTTTGTTTTCACTTTGTTGCGCTACATCTCGACACGTCTTAGCCAGCAGCTCTGATTTGTACTTTGGATCCGGATTGAACAATCGCTAATCTGCACTCATTAATTGCTAATCCTTGCTGTCATATTGTGTGCCTACACATAGCTCCACATATTCTTCTATCAGCACAGGTTCATCTTGCAACTGTTACCGACGCTGAACAACATATTGCTTCGCCCTGTTTGGTTTCATCAAAATTGCCCAAAAAATTCAGCAAAACAAAGAAAAAAATTGTCAAATTTTTTGCACGCTTTTCGGAGAAAGTGCTGTCTCTCTGTAGACCACATCCCACCTCAGTTGTTGGTGCCAATTTTTTGTGGTTGCATCTTTTTTGATCCTTGTTCAGAGAAAAATAAAAAAATAGCGAAAAAATAAAAAAGTTTGATTTCTACTAGTGCCTTTTGGAAAAATCAGGGAAAAATTCAGGAAAAAGGAAAATTTTGGGTTATTTGCTTGTTCTGTGCGTTCTTTCCATCGTCTTTGTTTTCACCTTGTTGCGCTACGTCTTGACACGTCTTAGCCAGCAGCTGTGATTTGTACTCTGGATCCGGATTGAAAAATCGCTAATCTACACTCGTTAATTGCTAATCCTTGCTGTCATATTGTGTGCCTACCCATAGCTCCACATATTCTTCTATCAGCACAGGTTCATCTTGCAACTGTTACCCACGCTCAACAACAGATTGCTTCGCCCTATTTGGTTTCATCAAAATTGCCAAAAAAATTCAAGAAAACAAAAAAAAATGTCAAAGTTTTGGCACGTTTTTCAGAGAACGTGTTGTCTCTCTGTAGACCACATCACACCTCAATTGTAGGTGCCAATTTTGTGGTTGCATCTTTTTTTGATCCTTGTTCAGTGAAAAATAAAAAAAATAGCGTAAAAATAAAAAAGTTTGATTCCTAATAGTGCCTTTTGGAAAAATCAGGGAAAAATTCAGGAAAAAGGAAAAGTCTGGGTTATTTGCTTGTTCTGTGCGTTCTTTCCATCGTCCTTTGTTTTCACCTTGTTTCGCTAAGTCTCGACATGTCTTAGCCTGCAGCTATGATTTGTACTTTGGATCCGGATTGAACAATCGCTAATCTGCACTCTTTAATTGCTAATCCTTGCTGTCATATTGTGTGCCTACCCATAGCTCCACATATTCTTCTATCAGCACAGGTTCATCTTGCAACTGTTACCCACGCTCAACAATAGATTGGTTCACCCTTTTTGGTTTCATCAAAATTGCCAAAAAAATTCAAGAAAACAAAGAAAAAAATGTCAAAGTTTTTGCATGCTTTTTCAGAGAAAGTGCTGTCTCTCTGTAGACCACATCTCACCTCAGTTGTAGGTGCCAATTTTTGTGGTTGCATCTTTTTTGATCCTTGTTCAGAGAAAAATAAAAAAATAGTGAAAAAATAAAAAATTTTGATTCCTACTAGTGCCTTTTGGAAAAATCAGGGAAAAATTCAGGAAAAAGGAAAATTCCGGGTTATTTGCTTGTTCTGTGCGTTCTTTCCATCGTCCTTTGTTTTCACCTTATTGCGCTACGTCTCGACACGTCTTAACCAGCAGCTGTGATTTGTACTTTGGATCCGGATTGAACAATCGCTAATCTGCTCTCGTTAATTGCTAATCCTTGCTGTCATATTGTGTGCCCACCCATAGCTCCACACTCCACATATTTTTTTATCAGCACAGGTTCATCTTGCAACTGTTACCCACGCTCAACAATAGATTGCTTCGCCCTGTTTGGTTTCATCAAAATTGTAAAAAAAATTCAAGAAAACAAAGAAAAAAATGTCAAAGTTTTTGCACGCTTTTTAGAGAACGTGCTGTCTCTCTGTAGACCACATCTCACCTCAGTTGTAGGTGCCAATTTTTGTGGTTGCATCTTTTTTGATCCTTGTTCAGAGAAAAATAAAAAAATAGTGAAAAAATAAAAAACTTTGATTCCTACTAGTGCCTTTTGGAAAAATCAGGGAAAATTCAGGAAAAAGGAAAATTCCGGGGTATTTGCTTGTTCTGTGCGTTCTTTCCATCGTCCTTTGTTTTCACCTTGTTGCGCTACGTCTCGACACGTCTTAACCAGCAGCTGTGATTTGTACTTTGGATCCGGATTGAACAATCGCTAATCTGCACTCATTAATTGCTAATCCTTGCTGTCATATTATGTGCCCACCCACAGCTCCACACTCCACATATTTTTTTATCAGCACAGGTTCACCTTGCAACAGTTACCCACGCTCAACAACAGATTGCTTCGCCCTGTTTGGTTTCATCAAAATTGCCAAAAAAATTCAAGAAAACAAGGAAAAAATGTCAAAGTTTTTGCACGCTTTTTAGAGAACGTGCTGTCTCTTTGTAGACCACATCCCACCTTAGTTGTAGGTGCCAATTTTTGTGGTTGCATCTTTTTTATCCTTGTTCAGAGAAAAATAAAAAAAATAGCGAAAAAATAAAAAAAAGTTTGATTCCTACTAGTGCCTTTTGGAAAAATTAGGGAAAAAATCAGGAAAAAAGAAGATTCCGGGTTATTTGCTTGTTCTGTGCGTTCTTTCCATCGTCCTTTGTTTTCACCTTGTTGCGCTACGTCTCGACACGTCTTTGCCAGCAGCTGTGATTTGTACATTGGATCCGGATCGAACAATCGCTAATCTGCACTCGTTAATTGCT
This sequence comes from Saccharum spontaneum, assembly GCA_022457205.1. Taxonomy (NCBI): domain Eukaryota; kingdom Viridiplantae; phylum Streptophyta; class Magnoliopsida; order Poales; family Poaceae; genus Saccharum; species Saccharum spontaneum. Next base: position 12,534 of record JAKOGQ010000445.1, read on the forward strand.
AATCCTTGTAGTCATATTGTGTGCCTACCCATAGCTCAACATATTCTTCTATCAGCACAGGTTCATCTTGCAACTGTTACCCACGCTCAACAATAGATTGCTTCGCCCTGTTTGGTTTCATCAAAATTGCCAAAAAAAATTCAAGAAAACAAAGAAAAAAATGTCAAAGTTTTTGCATGCTTTTCAGAGAACATGCTGTCTCTCTGTAGACCACATCTCACCTCAGTTTTAGGTGCCAATTTTTGTGGTTGCATCTTTTTTGATCCTTGTTCGGAGAAAAATAAAAAAATAGTGAAAAAATAAAAAAGTTTGATTCCTACTAGTGCCTTTTGGAAAAATCAGGGAAAAATTCAGGAAAAAGGAAAATTCTGGGTTATTTGCTTGTTCTGTGCGTTCTTTCCATCGTCCTTTGTTTTCACCTTGTTGCGCTACGTCTCGACACGTCTTAACCAGCAGCTGTGATTTGTACTTTGGATCCGGATTGAACAATCGCTAATCTGCACCCGTTAATTGCAAATCCTTGCTGTCATATTGTGTGCCTACCCATAGCTCCACACTCCACATATTCTTCTATCAGCACAGGTTCATCTTGCAACTGTTACCCATGCTCAACAATAGATTGCTTTGCCCTGTTTGGTTTCATCAAAATTGCCAAAAAAAATTCAAGAAAACAAAGAAAAAAAATTTCAAGATTTTTGCATGCTTTTCAGAGAACGTGCTGTATTTCTGTAGACCACATCCCACCACAGTTGTAGGTGCCAGTTTTTGTGGTTACATCTTTTTTGATCCTTGTTCAGAGAAAGATAAAACAATAGTGAAAAAATAAAAAAGTTTGATTCCTACTGGTGCCTTTTGGAAAAATCAGGGAAAAATTTAGGAAAAAGAAAAATTCCGGATTATGTGCTTGTTTTGTGCGTTCTTTCCATCATCCTTTGTGTTCACCTTGTTGCGCTACGTCTCGACACGTCTTTGCCAGCAGCTGTGATTTGTATATTGGATCTGGATTGAACAATCGCTGCACTCGTTAATTGCTAATCCTTGCTGTCATATTGTGTGCCTACCCATAGCTCCACATATTCTTCTATCAGCACAGGTTCATCTTGCAACTGTTACCCACGCTCAACAACAGATTGCTTCGCCCTGTTTGGTTTCGTCAAAATTGCCAAAAAAAATTCAAGAAAACAAAGAAAAAAATGTCAAAGTTTTTGCATGCTTTTCAGAGAACGTGCTGTCTCTCTGTAGACCACATCCCACCTCAGTTGTAGGTGCCAATTTTTGTGGTTGCATCTTTTTTTGATCCTTGCTCAGTGAAAAATAAAAAAGTTTGATTCCTACAAGTGCCTTTTGGAAAAATAAGGGAAAAATTTAGGAAAAAGGAAAAGTCTGGGTTATTTGCTTGTTCTGTGCGTTCTTTCCATCGTCCTTTGTTTTCACCTTGTTGCGCTACGTCTCGACACGTCTTAGCCAGCAGCTGTGATTTGTACTTTGGATCCGGATTGAACAATCGCTAATCTGCACTCGTTAATTGCTAATCCTTGCTGTCATATTGTGTGCCTACACATAGCTCCACATATTCTTCTATCAGCACAGGTTTATCTTGCAACTGTTACCCAAACTCAACAGCAGATTGCTTCGCCCTGTTTGGTTTCATCAAAATTGCCAAAATATTCAGAAAAATAAAGAAAAAAATTTTCAAAGTTTTTGCATGCTTTTCAGAGAACGTGCTGTATTTCTGTAGACCACATCCCACCACAGTTGTAGGTGCCAGTTTTTGTGGTTACATCTTTTTTGATCCTTGTTCAGAGAAAAATAAAAAAATAGTGAAAAAATGAAAAAGTTTGATTCCTACTAGTGCCTTTTGGAAAAATCAGGGAAAAATTCAGGAAAAAGAAAAATTCCGGATTATGTGCTTGTTTTGTGCTTTCTTTCCATCATCCTTTGTTTTCACCTTGTTGCGCTACGTCTCGACACGTCTTAACCAGCTGCTATGATTTGTACTTTGGATCCGGATTGAACAATCGCTAATCTGCACTCATTAATTGCTAATCCTTGCTGTCATATTGTGTGCCTACCCATAGCTCCACATATTTTTCTATCAGCACAGGTTCATCTTGCAACTGTTACCCACGCTCAACAACAGATTGCTTCGCCCTGTTTGGTTTCATCTAAATTGCCAAAAAAATTCAAGAAAACAAAAAAAAATGTCAAAGTTTTTGCACGCTTTTCAGAGAACGTGTTGTCTCTCTGTAGACCACATCTCACCTCAGTTGTAGGTGCCAATTTTTGTGGTTGCATCTTTTTTTATCCTTGTTCAGAGAAAAATAAAAAAAATAGTGAAAAAATAAAAAAGTTTGATTCCAACTAGTGCCTTTTGGAAAAATCAGGGAAAAATTCAGGAAAAAGGAAAATTCCGGGTTATTTGCTTGTTTTGTACATTCTTTCCATCGTCCTTTGTTTTCACCTTGTTGCGCTACGTCTCGACACGTCTTAGCCAGCAGCTGTGATTTGTACTTTGGATCCGGATTGAACAATCGCTAATCTGCACTTGTTAATTGCTAATCCTTGCTGTCATATTGTGTGCCTACCCATAGCTCCACATATTCTTCTATCAGCACAGGTTCATGTTGCAACTGTTACCCACGCTCAACAACAGATTGCTTCGCCCTATTTGGTTTCATCAAAATTGCCAAAAAAATTCAAGAAAACAAAAAAATTGTCAAAGTTTTTGCACGTTTTTCAGAGAACATGCTGTATTTCTGTAGACCACATCCCACCTCAGTTGTAGGTGCCAGTTTTTGTGGTTGCATCTTTTTTGATCCTTGTTCAGAGAAAAATAAAAAATAGCAAAAAAATAAAAAAGTTTGATTCCTAATAGTGCCTTTTGGAAAAATATGGGAAAAATTCAGGAAAAAGGAAAATTTTGGGTTATTTGCTTGTTCTGTGCGTTCTTTCCATCGTCCTTTGTTTTTACCTTGTTGCGCTACGTCTCGACACGTCTTAGCCAGCAACTATGATTTGTACTTTGGATCCGGATTCAACAATCGCTAATCTGCACTCATTAATTGCTAATCCTTGCTGTCATATTGTGTGCCTATCCATAGCTTCACATATTCTTCTATCAGCACAGGTTCATCTTGCAACTGTTACCCACGCTCAATAATAGATTGCTTCGCCCTGTTTGGTTTCATCAAAATTGCCAAAAAAACTCAAGAAAATAGAGAAAAAAATGTCAAAGTTTTTGCACGCTTTTCAAAGAACGTGCTGTCTCTCTGTAGACCACATCTCACCTCAGTTGTAGGTGCCAATTTTTGTAGTTGTATCTTTTTTTATCCTTGTTCAAAGAAAAATAAAAAAAAGCAAAAAAATAAAAAAGTTTGATTCCTACTAGTGCCTTTTAGAAAAATCAGGGAAAAATTCAGGAAAAAGGAAAATTCTGGGTTATTTGCTTGTTCTGTGCGTTCTTTCCATCGTCGTTTGTTTTCACCTTGTTGCGCTACGTCTCGATACGTCTTAGCTAGCAGCTGTGATTTGTACTTTAGATCCGGATTGAACAATCGCTAATCTGCACTCGTTAATTGCTAATCCTTGCTGTCATATTGTGTGCCTACCCATAGCTCCACATATTCTTCTATCAGCACAGGTTCATCTTGCAACTATTACCCACGCTCAATAACAGATTGCTTTGCCCTGTTTGGTTTCATCAAAATTGCCAAAAATATTCAGAAAAATAAAGAAAAAAATTTTCAAAGTTTTTGCACGCTTTTCAAAGAACGTGTTGTATTTCTGTAGACCACATCCCACCACAGTTGTAGGTGCCAATTTTTGTGGTTACATCTTTTTTGATCCTTGTTCAGAGAAAAATAAAAAAATAGTGAAAAAAATAAAAAAAAAGTTTGATTCCTACTGGCGCCTTTTGCAAAAATCAGGGAAAAATTCAGGAAAAAGGAAAATTCTGGATTATTTGTTTGTTCTGTGCGTTCTTTCCATCATCCTTTGTTTTCAACTTGTTGCGCTACGTCTCGACACGTCTTAGCCAGCAGCTGTGATTTGTACTTTGGATCCGGATTGAACAATCGCTAATCTGCACTCGTTAATTGCTAATCCTTGCTGTCATATTGTGTGCCTACCCATAGCTCCAAATATTCTTCTATCAGCACAGGTTCCTTTTGCAACTGTTACCCATGCTCAACAACAGAACACCCTGTTTGGTTTCATCAAAATTGCCAAAAAAATTCAGGAAAACAAAAAAAATTATCAAAGTATTTGCACGCTTTTCAGAGAATGCGATGTATTTCTGTAGACCACATCCCACCTCAGTTGTAGGTGCCAATTTTTGTGGTTGCATCTTTTTTGATCCTTGTTCAGAGAAAAATAAAAAAATAGTGAAAAAATAAAAAAGTTTGATTCCTACTAGTGCCTTTTGGAAAAATCAGGGAAAAATTTAGGAAAAAGAAAAATTCTGGGTTATTTGCTTGTTCTGTGCG